>ML779377.1:1788988-1799063 GCA_009831015.1 Picea engelmannii
ACAGCATGTAAATTTCAAATGCAATATGAGCAAAACACTTATCAGAAATACTTCAACAATGGAAACAACTGCTGAGAGGGGTGCTCGTTTCCACCCAACCGTAGGCGTAGCGACTCCAAAAGGATGTACCACTAGCCACCCCCAAGCTGAGACCATGATTTCCTGAGACCTGCGTCTCTCTGTCCGCCAGTGTCCAGGAGCGAAGACTGCCAATCCCCTCCTCTCTGCGATCACTCACTCTGCATAGAACTACCGAGTTCCCCTCGCGTCCGCCCTCTTCAACGTTTCAGCCGCACGCCTTATCCTCTCGCGAGGTCGCGTGTGGCACGATTTCCCTTGCGCCGGTCAGTCATGATGGCTCTACGGATAGGCAGTCCACCTCCCCATCCCTCATCAAGCCATCAACCTTCCGGCCTGCAAGGCATTAATTTCAGGGCTAGCGAGCCGTTGTTGGTTCTCCGGGCGAGTGGAGTCCAAACACGGTATATTATTCTCGGTGGAAGTTAACGCCCCTTTTTCAAGGTGCCCTCCACCACCATCGTGGTCTCTTTTCCGCACATCCCCTCTCAGCAGTTCTGCAATAAATTCAAACTGTTATTTACATTCATTGACCTCTTCCCGCAGGTCCATTTACATCACCTATTCATACTTATGAGTTTTGCCATAGTCCTTGGCCGGTTCAGTTATATTTACAATCTGGGGGAAACAGGGTGTTACAATGTCTTTGTTATAGAAATTAAATTTGTTGCAAGTGAAATTGTTGGTGTTGTTGTTCCATTCCTTTTATTCATAGTAAACATCCATGAGAACATGGAACATATAACCTTTATGTTTAATTGATAGAATATACAAAATAAACAATAAACAATCACCCCTATGTTTGAACCTACAACCTCTAAATGTTTTCTTTCTTCTTTGCAATAAATATATTAAAAAAAAAAACAAGCCACCTTGTATAATTATAGAGAACATGCTAGAGAAAGTGACAAAGGGGAAGAGGGAGGGGGGGAGATAGAGAGGGAGTGGTTGTGAGAGTGTGAGGCATGTAAAAGAAAGGTCTAGGTCTAGGTATTTCCATGCCTTGCGATGTCTAGGTCTTGTCATGTATAGGAGTGTGAGAGGGAGAGAGAGAGAGAGAGAGAGACAAAGAGGGTGGGTAGAGAGAGAGAGGAAGGGGGAGGCAGAGAGGTAAAGATAGAAAGAGGGAGAGTGGGGGAGAGAGAGGGAGAGGGATTCAAACTTTCGGGGAGAGAGGAGTAGATGTAGGAGAGAGAGTGTGTGTGGGAGGGATGGGGAATGGAAAATAAGAAATATGAGAGAGGAGCACACAAGTGCTCCTTAAATGTGTGCAAGTTCTTTTGAATTCAATTTTTTTTGGGTGAGATTGACAACTTTAGGGTATGTGTATGATGACTTGGTTACCTCATATTTAGGTTTAGGATGACAAACCTAGTGGTTTAGTGTGCGAATATATAAAAACCTTCATTTTTGTGAATACCTCTCTATAACTGTGTTTTTGAAACTACAGAAATAGATAGTTAATATTGGTCATATTCTGCTATTATTATTAGTTGTTATAATGGGAGTAATTTTTTTATGCAAATAGAAACCTAAAGTCTTATGACTTACTGAATTACATATAAGAATTGATGCTAAGAAATTTTGTTTGAAAGGTGGCTTGTTTTTTTTTTTAATATATTTATTGCAAAGAAGAAATAAAAAATTAAGAGGTTGTAGGTTCAAACATAGGGGTGATTGTTTATTGTTAATTTGGTAAATCATATCAATTGAACATAAAGGCTATATGTTCCATGTTCTCATGGATGTTTTGCAAACACTATGAATGAAAGGAATGGAAGAACAACACCAACAATTGCACTTGCAACAAATTTAATTTCTATAACAAAGACATGTCCAAGAACATCAAAAAAAAGATGTCAATAACCAATGTAAGTACTCTTATAGAAAATATTATAGGCGGATAATGAATTAGTTAAAGAGGTGAGTAATATATCTAATAATATTAAAGGAAATATTTAAGCATAAGTACAACTTCTCAACCATCTTTATGACTTGTATACACATAATCTAGCAGTATATAATGAAATAAAAGAAGATGAAACTATCCTTAAAAGTCCTTATCATAGATCACTCACTACAAGATAAACTCCATTACATTTTTCTTTATATTTAATTTTAAGTTATTTTAATTTAATAGTCATCATTCATATTTCAAGTTTTTATATTTTCAAAATGATGTCAAATCAAATATAATTCCTTATCTCATGATGAATTAATATCCCTATAATGCTTTGAAATATCTAAATACCATAGTATACTTTATAAATTAATACCTTGTAATACTTTAAAATATCCATACCATAATATAGTTTTTTATTGGTATATATGTTGCATTAATACATTTTGTCAGTTTTATTTCATCCATATTTTAAGCAAATTTTTACATTCTCAAAATGATGTCAAATAAAATATAAAACTTCATGCAATGTAATGATGAATTAATACTCTCCTTCAATACTTTGCAATATCAAAATGCTATATTAAATATGGTATAGTTTTTACAATAATATATTTGTTGTATTAATGCATTCTAACACTTTGAGAATAACAATTGGTATATGTAAAGATTGAGTTCATAATAACAATTATGTTTATCACTTAAATATTTAAAATTGTATTAAATTTTTTGAATTTTAAAAATTTTGTGTTTAGAAGAAATTATGTCTATCATTATGTTCAAATTAATTAATTAAAATTTTTAAATTTTAAATATTTTAAAAAATATTTATAATTTTAAATTTTAAAAATAATATAAATTATTACAAAATATTATACAAAATTAAAAAATCCAACAAATTAATAAAAAATTAAAATACTTTGAAATAAAATCTATATTTTATAAAATAAAAATAAAAATGAAAATAAAATTAATTTATAATTAATTTTTCATATTACATAGAAATATTAAATAAATTATTTTTTCTATAAACTTTTTGAAAATAACCATTATTTTATAAACAAACTCATTAAAACTATATTAAAAAATATTATTTTAATAATATAAAAATAATATTAATTATAAAATACTTAATTTTCCATATACAACTTACCATTACAATTACATTCATATATTCCTTTATGGATAAGGTCCTTGAAAGTACTACCAATTATGGGTAATTTCTACACAATCTATTTTCAACTATCCACAATATTTTGGGCAAATATTCAACAAAACTGAAATACAACCCAGAATATATAAAATACATAACATTTAATGCAAACCAGAATATTTAAAATACATAACGTTCCTTTATGGATAAGGTCCTTCAAAGTACTACCAATTATGGGTAATTTCTACACAATCTATTTTCAACTACCCACAATATTTTGGGCAAATATTCAAAAAAACTGAAATGCAACCCAGAATATATAAAATACATAACATTTAATGCAAACCAGAATATTTAAAATACATAACGTTTAATAGGTAAAATGTCAATATCACCGCTAAACTATGGCTATGATCTGAACCATTTCACAGTGTCTTGTGTCCCTCCAGCTCTGCCCCACATAAAGAGAGTTCTTTAAATTCTGTCATTATAGTCAAAGCTTCTACACATCAGAAAGTTAGGTTGTCAGCGCCAACTCCAGGCATTGAAGGATCGATATGGGAATCCACCTGGAAACTTCTTCGCTTGTTGCTCAGCTTTCGTGAAATCACAAAGACACTTAATCAAATCTCTACTGAATGCGATCTTGACATGAAACTTACTATTTACCTTCATAAATATTAGTGTGATCAAATTAACTTTACATCTGTTATTGTTCCTGAAGATTTTACGAGAAAAGCAATTGTAGGCATGGAAGAAGAGATGATTAAGCTGCTTTCGCACAGCTATTTTGCTGTAAGGGTTCTGCAGGGTTCTGCATCGTTGAATACATCATACGATGGCTGTGCCGTTGAAGGAAAATGCTTCGTTCATCCATGGAATTAACTAGTCCACGGTTACGGTTTGATCTGTGCTTCCTAATTTCTTCCCTCCTACGATCTAGATCGGCCATTCTGCAAAATGATACCGTATCATGGTGAAACCCTAAAGTTTGGCTTCAACTTTTTAAAACTTTGAGTACGCCGGTATTTGAATGAAAAGGAATGCAGCAGAGACATACTGTAAGGCTAAAGCATGGCGAGGCCGTTCTTGTAAAATATGATATCGCAGAGGAACTTCATTTAGGGTCATCTCGCCTAACCTGTCATTTGAAATAGATAGATTTTAATGTAGAGATATCACATTAATTTACAGAAATATAAACAATAATAAAACAATCATGTTAAAATTATATCCTAAACCTACTGATTTCGAAAATATATCTTTAATACCTTTCGAACAGAAGTACCCGTGGATGTATCCCGATTCCCGAAAGACAAACGGGAAGTCCAGCCCCTGTAGTGTTCATAGCTGGTTGATGCGATCTCATTCTTGCCTGCATATTAAAATTCTGTAGCTCTTCAAAATCACGAATTCTATTAAAATTCTGTAGCTCTTCAAAAATCACGAATTCAAGATATTAGAAGACGATGAGATTCACTAGAGTTCCGCCGCTTTAATGTCTTTAAGATTCCAAGTGGAATCGCGAGGCTGATCATACGACATTAAAGCTGTCTGACAAACTCGAAAACACTAAAATCATGAAAAGATAAATCTTCAAGATTGCTAAAATCGACGAGACTCACTAGACATACAGCGCCTTAATATCTTGAAGTTCCAAAGCGGATTTCGCCAGTCACATGCATGGCTTTCAATTGATTAACTTGAAAACGCTAAAATATCATTTCATTGAGAAACCAATAAAACATATTTTCTTTCTTTAGCATAAAATTATTCAAAAAGAAACGTCTAAAACCAAAAGTTCATGTAAAGTTAACCTAATCTGAGCAAATATCCAACCCTATCTTCTCTCAAACAAAATAGCAATTTCTTTCTTTCTTGTCGAGTCTACCAGTAACCCTCCAAACTGACCAAACCCCGCTGAAAAATCCCGGGTTTCTGTCGAACTGAAACTAATACGCCAATGAGTTCTAAGAAGAGCACGTTTTACGGTCCATAGAAGAAATATGTGATCAAATTTAAGCAGATTTATGCCTAGGTTTTTGCCAATTTGCAGGCTTACAAGTCAAAACTTTCAAAGATGCCCCAAAAAAACTTGCAGCAAGGATTACTTACCTTGATTTCCCACGATTGGTGCGCAAATCTTTGTATTCTTTTGCAGCTGATCAAATCCTCAAATCCTTCTCCTGAAAATCTGCTATGTAAGACTGGGGACAGACACAATACATAAAACATAATTTAATTTTTTATTCTATTTGACGAATTGGCATGAACATAAAAGTGATGTAAGTGACTAAAAAGCTAACAAACTCAATAAAACTGGTAACAAACAATACACACCTTGCAACATAATCATAACACTGTATGAATTATATATATATATATATATATATATATATATATATATATATATATATAACATTTATTAATTTGTTACATATTCATTACCAAATCTGAACACTCTCCCAAAAACACATCTATTGAAATTTTGAAATTACAAATTCCGGCCGGAACTTTGTTTTTGACCTTGCTTTACCTTAATTGTTATTTCGACCAAAAAATATTTGAAAAAACAAATTGGGGGAATTTGCACCTACTCTACTTTTTCAGGGCGTATTTGTTTGTATACTTTCAAAGTAATGCTAAAAAAACTTGACTTTTATAAAGATTCCGAACAAGTATCATTATGGCACTTGCCAGGGTGTTCAGACTTTGCCACTATCATTATGGCACTTGCTGCTCTGTTGAAAGCTGTCAATCACAGCAAACCCGCATGGCGCAGGCAAATAAAATAATTTAATTATCTGCATGTCGTCATCGGCCTGTTTTATTATCCGCATACCTGGTTCGTGTATGCAGTGTGGTGTTCACACGGTTAGTCCACGCCACTGACTTTCTTGGCGAATATATTTTCAGGGTAGTCATAAAAACGTCTAATATAATTTTAGAATTTTTGGAGTTTTAACGAGCATATTTTTTATTAATTTTTATTTAAATCTAGTCAAAAATTGTTGTAGCTTCGAATTTGAGTGATTGAATCTATATATAATTAGAGTGTTTGAAGATTTTTCATAGTGCTGAATTTATTTATGTATTCAAAAATACAATTTAAACAAAAATGTAATGGAGCATAATTGAATAATATTAATTCAATTGTCTCAATAATTGATTAATTAATAATCTAGTCCTTTGGATTTGGGCATTCTATGCTACATTGAATTTATTTACATTAGCATAAAACTATTTTGCACAATTACAAGCATGGAAATTTTTTTTAACTTTTGAAACCTATATCATTTTCTTGTAACTTAATATTAAATGTAAAACATTTCATATTTCAAACATGTAAATCTATGTAGATATTATGAATTTTTCTTTAAAAGAATTGTGGTCTATGAATTCCATGCACCTACCTTATATTAGCTTTCATGATTAAACACTTAAAGTAAAAGAAATGTATGAATTCTATTTTGTATATCTAGATCATGTTTTGATACATTATTCTAATTGAAAAGCATGAGTCATGATTGTCATTTAGCATCTTGAGTGAGATGTAGTTGTTATTTGTTGAACTTTTATTTGAAGCATTGTATGAAGAGTTGCACTAGTTTTGTAATGCACTATGATAGAAATAATCAAAATTAAGAATGGAAAAATAAATTCTCACTATAATGTTCCTAGGGTAAAAAATGAACAATAAATAATTGAATATACATTTTTAAAATCATCTAATTTGTATTTTGATTAATTGAATATATTTTTTTGAACTTGATTAATGGTGTTATCTAGCTAGATTGAATTATGTTGAAGATATTCTTAATTATATGTACTTTGAATTTTTAGGTAAACATATATGAGGAGAAACATATCCTTCTAGATCATGCACCTCTCTAATTTTCCCTTACTACATAACCACTTTAATTACAAACAAACAAGCTCATAGAAACTTGAAAACCATAGGGTGCATAAGTGCAATATATAGATCTACATACAAATAGCCATAACTTTTCTCTATCACTTATAGTACTCTATTAAGACATAACTAGATCGATAATTCCTTACATGATATATCAATCAAGTGATGTATGTTATTATAGTTATGAAATTAAAAGTTTTGTTTTGGCTTTCAAGAAATTTGAAAATTAATTTTACTCTTTCCTTAAATGTTAATATATATTAATAAAATAAATATTAAATACAATTAATTGTATTACAAATTTAAGATATTATCATATTTTAATGTTAATAAAATAAATATTGAATATAATAATATTCATTACATATTTAAAAAATATTGACATATAATAATAAATATGTAAATAACAAATTAATTAATATAATTTTAATTAAAATTTAATAATATCAATACAAATTTCAAACATATAAAACTAACCATTAAGAATACCAAATATTGTTTTTTTATCCTACCAATTAAAGAATCTATATGCTATCTAAAAGGAATATAATAAAAATTTAGTCATACACTACCATGACTAAAAATATTATATCTTTCAAAATATTACTCTCTAATTGATCAATGTTAATATTTTTATTATTATTAAATTTAATATTTAATTTTCTATTTAAATAGTTTTGGAATAATATTAGTTACAATATATTGTAATATCTATTATTATTAAATTTAATTTTTAATTTTCTATTTAAATAGTTTGAGTAATATTAGTTACAATATATTGTAATACATTGTTGATATCCACTTAAAAAAATCTTATAAATTGTTTATTTTTATTTAATATTCAAATACTATTTTCTACTAATATAAAAATACAATACAATAAATAAATAATCATATAAACTTCTTCTTACATTATTTCCTTTGAATTATGTTTAATAAATCACATATTTAATCAAACTTTTATCAAATAGATATAAGTTCAGTTTATCTTATTTTCTATTAATAACAAACAACATTATAATGTATACACTAAAATTCATAAATCAAATGGTTCCACCACATTTTACCCTTGGGAGATAAACAAATTAAGACAAATAAATAGGTCATTTCCTATAAAAAAAAAAATTCTAACATTTATATTTTTGGCCAAAAGATTTAATTTTAAATGGTAAAATTTTGGCTAAAATTTGAAATGTTTCCTTGGATGGTGTGCAATTCTCAAGTAACCAGAAAATTTGTAAAATCTTCGTAGTTCCAAGTATCAAATGGCGATCAATTTCCTTCCATGGAAATAAAATCTTTCGGTTCAGGTGTTTAGGTCTCCACAAAAACCTTCGAACATCAGATTTTGTTGTCTGATCTTCTACAGGCATTGGAAGAAGTTGGGCTCCAAGTTTTGAGCGCTATGCGTTTTTCCATTAAAAATAATAGAGTCTTTCATACAATACATACCAAGGTAGTATCCTTCTAATTAAGTTGTAACACGATTATTCCCTATCTTCTACTCTACGGAAATCTAAACAATATATATCTTTTGAAGTTTGTTTACGTTGCAGGTACATGATCAAAATGCTTTTAAGATCGAGACCATCAATGAGGAACTTTGGCATTTCATAATAAATGGCTATAGTCGGGATCTATAGACTGTTGGGATTAATCTTTTCCTCACCATAAAATCAAATGTTTGAAGTTTTGGTATCTATATTCTATACTATGCATCTGTTACAAGTTCCCCTACTACCTATTACTTCATAGCCTTTGTTGGACTATAATTTGCATGTGTTTGGATTATAAGATTAAGAGAAAACCAATAAAGATATATGATGTAGCTCCATCAAAACTGAATAAGAGAAGTGACTAAAGAAACCGTCTCATTTCTTGCTCCTTCTACACTGTCAAATTCACAGATGACTCTTTATCCCTCTTCATTTCTCCTTGTCCGCTTCTACAAATACTTATCATAAGCTCTTTTATTGGCCTATTGAATCATGTCATCGCCGCCCCCAAATGGTGATGGTGATGACATAGACATCTCTTGAATCCTGTCATCACAGCCTCCAAGCTGGCGAATAACTAAGTAGCAAAACTTGGCAGTGGAATATTCCCAGCCAATTTCATTATAGCTTGAGCCTAGTCATCAATGGTTATTGAAACTATAGTTAGGAATGGTCATTGAAACTATAGCAATCCATTAACTAAGCTAAAATCAAAGAGACTAAATTCAAATTTGGAAAAAATAAAGCGTGCCTTTTTCCTTTATATGTCAGGGACCTTTATCGTCCTTTTTTAGAAAATTGTTAGTTGAGGAAGACATATATAGAGTTTTTCCACAGATCAATGCTCCTATACCCAGGAAAAGATCCCACTAAATCCTTTTCATTATACAATGACTCTCATAAAAATCTTTGTAATGGCCCCTACGATGATAAGACTTGGCATTTATTTCATGGATTTCATCGGACAATCCATGAATAGAAAAGCATATGTTGCATAAATAAATCAATTCAATACTCATGCGAACTGAGATTACCATTCCTGCGTGAAACGCCTCCCAACTTGGAACTCCTGCCAACCAAACATGAAGCTTGTCCTTGAAATTACCATGTCTGCGTGAAATGCCTGCTAACTTGAAATGCCTTTCATCCAAACGTGAAACTTGTCATTGAGCATTTTGATGCTTCCTTCACATCCGAGGAAAATGTACGATGACCAAACGTGGCATTCATACAATGTCGATCATGGCACTCTTCACATTGCATGAAAATGCACGTTGGTTGTACGTGGCATCGATACCATGTTGATCACGCCACTCTTGACATATGAGGAAATCGTGGACACTAAACAGTTTCTCTACGCAGCCCACTAACAATAAAACCCTAACATTAATAACAAAATATGCAATTATTATGCTAATCATCTTTTTTTTTAATGATTAACGAACATCTTTTGTCATGCAATAACATGTCAAATAATATGTGATTAAAAAGATATTAGATTTGGTCATTTCCAATAGGTGTATGCCTATCAA
>ML779377.1:1811202-1826286 GCA_009831015.1 Picea engelmannii
GGGGGGTAAGGGGGAAGAAGAGTACCCCTAGCGTTGGTTGTGAGGTATCGGTGAAGTCTTTATGGTTAGCAAGCGGGGAGCTGGACGGAGCGCAAACATGGGAGAGCATCTTTGAGTTATCTTCGTCGGTTACAGTATTTAAATTCAAGTTGTAATTTGTTAAATCGAATGTATATTAAAGTTGAATCTTGTCGTGAAGTTGTGATTGTAAATTTTAAATCCAAATTAACAAGTTCTTGATAGTTATTGTGAATCTAAAGAGTGAATTTTTGTGTTGACGTTTCAATTCTTCAAGGATATTGGATGTGAGTGTTTCTAATCTTCATAACACGCTTCTCTGCTACTCATCCCATATTTTCTTTTGGTTTTAGTTTCGTTAGATCTCGCAGCCGAATTCCTAGTTTTCTTGGAAACCCATTCTTGGGATATATATATATATATATATATATATATATAGTTCTATCTAGCTTGCTCGGGTGGCTATGCCACTAGTTTCATTCACCCAAGTCCCGAATTGGGTCCCCACCACCGACATTGTTAATAGAAATTACACCTTATCATGGAGCCATTCTCGAATCACTTGGAGCACAGCGATTTCGCCCTTTCTTCTCTGCTACGTTTTACCTTGTGTTTCTCTGTGAATTGCCACTCATTTACTCAACGAATTTATGCCTCATTCCTCAGCAATTTGTATGCATTATTCTCTGTTTTTTTAAGAAGAGTATTGAGCTATGTGATTTTCTCCCTTTGCTCAGCAAACTTATACTTCTTTCTCAATGAACTTATACATCCTTACTCAACAAATTTATATTGTATTAACTCTTGCCAACAGTGGGGAACAACCATGCGAAATTCCATGGCTATGCTCTGTGTTTTTGGGTGTATTAACGCTTTCCAACAGTGAGGAACGACCATGAGAAATGCCATGGCTATGTTGTAATATTCCATATATAAAAAAGTATGCAGAACATAAATAAATAGCTAGAAATGGCAGATGAACAACAATATAACCAGAATAACACCACAATAATACCAAAATGATACTAGAATAATACCAGAAAGAGCACTTTAATTACTGAGAGAAATTTTCACTTGCCTCTTTGAGGGGGCAACCTCCAGCAGAGAAGAGCTCTATTACAATAATATCCAAGTCAAAAGTTCTCATACCCTCGACTCCTATTTATACTAAATATGTCTATCAAAAGAAACATCTAGAGGAAGATCCTTCTAGAAGCAGAAGCTTCTATTAGGTCTTCTTACATTGGACTTATTCTTCCTTATTGATAGGCCTTATTAATATTGACCTTTATTACATGGAAATATATTATTCTACCTACATGAAGGGTTAGGTCCCTAACATACTCTCCCCCTTAAAAACAACCTTGTCCTCAAGGCTTGAGATGGGGAAATTGCTATAGAATGGTAGTTGGTTCCCAAGTGGCATCTGTCGGAGTTGTATCTTTCCACTGGACTAACACTTCCTTGATGGTTCACTGACGCAGATGACGCTCACACTGGTATAAAACTACTTGTGGTTGTAGCCAAATGGAGCCTTCTTCATCAAACTTGGGAAAGGTGGTTTGGGTTTGGCACTTAGTTCCAATCACCTTCTTTAAGAAGGAAACATGGAAAACATGATGGAGTTTAGAATGACTGGGAAAATCCAATTGATAGGCCACCTGTCCCACAGGCTTGAGAACCATATAAGGACCATAAAATTTGGGCACTAGTTTCTAACAATGGTCGGCCTTGAGGGAATTTTTCTTGTAAAGTTGCAGTCGAAGAAACACTTGATCCCCTTCTGCAAATTGACGTTCAAAGTGACCTTTATCTACTTGTTTCTTCATGCGATTCTGGGCCATGACCAAATTCTCTTTGAGGGTATGGAGAATAGCCTCTTGAACTGTAAGCATTTGGTCAACCGCCTGGACCTTCGAGACACCTGGAAAATATAAGAGAATTGAAGGTGGCTTTGTCCATATACCGCTTCAAAAGGATTCATGCGGGTAGTTGTATGGTATGAATTCTTGTACCACCATTCAATTAGTGGTAACCATTGAGCCCACTGATTTTTCCTTTCCGATGCAAAACACCTCAAATATGTTT
The DNA here is from genome assembly GCA_009831015.1 of Picea engelmannii. Taxonomy (NCBI): domain Eukaryota; kingdom Viridiplantae; phylum Streptophyta; class Pinopsida; order Pinales; family Pinaceae; genus Picea; species Picea engelmannii. Next base: position 1,813,309 of record ML779377.1, read on the forward strand.
CCAAACATTTGTTGACAACTTCAGTTTGATCATCAGTCTGGGGATGATAAATTGTGCTGAGATGCAATTGGGTGCCTTGTAGCTTTAACAGTTCTTTCCAAAAATTGTTGGTGAAATTTGGATCGCGGTCAAAAACAATAGAATGTGGCATGCCATGAAGCTTGAAGACCTGATCCATGAAAATTTGAGCCATAGTGGATGTTGTAAATGGGTGTTGAAGAGCACATAAATGAGCATACTTGGAAAGACGATCAACTACCACCATACTGACTGATTTATTGCTCGATTTAGGTAAGCCTATAATAAAATCCATAGATATATCTTGCCAAATAGTAAGTGGAATCGGAAGCAGTTGTAGTGTGCCCAGAGATTTGACTATTTCGCCCGTGTTGCATTTTCACACATCACATTCACCCACAAAATTACGAGCGTCTTGTTTTATACCATCCCAGAAAAAAGAACATTTGACCCAGTCATAGGTTTTGGTAAACCTGGAGTGCCCAGCTGTGGGTGTAGCACGAAGCTCAGAAAGTACCATGGATTTAAGTTGTGACTGTTTACTTAAATACAAATGACCTTTGTATCGAAGCTCCTCATTGAGCCAAGAGTACCCTTGGGAAACTAGAGAATTGGACTACAATTATTGTATTGATGCAAACTTTTGGGATCTTGTAGCCATTCCTGGCGAACAACTTGAAGCCAATCGGGTACAATGAAGGATAGAGAAAAAAAGGACCCTTCAGCTTCATATTTTCGGGAAAGTGCATCAGCAACCACATCGTCTTTGTTTTTCTTGTAAATGATCTCATAATGATTTCAAAAGATCTTAGTCACCCATTTTTGTTGCTCGGGGGAGGAAAGGCATTGTTCCATAAAATAGTTGAGGCTTTGATGATCTGTCTTAATTTTGAAGCATTTCCCCAATAGATAAGGGCGTCAAATATCCATGAAATGCAGAATAGCCAACATTTTCTTCTCATATATTGATTTGCCCAAATTTATCTCGGATAGTTGTTTGTTGGTAAAGGCCAAAGGCCGACCCTCTTGCATAAGGACAGTGCCAATTCCTTTCCCGGAAGCATCACATTCCAGGACAAAGGTATTTGTGAAATCAGGAAGGGCCAGGACTGGAGTGGTGCACATGGCCATCTTTAAGGTTTGAAAATCCTGAGCAGCTGCTGGAGTCCAAGTGAAAGAATTATTTTTAAGGAGTGCAGTGAGAGGTGTCGCAATCTTTCCATAATTCTTAACAAACTTGCAATAATAACCTGCTAAACCCAGAAATCCCCATAATATTTTGAGAGTCTTTGGGTGAGGCCAATCTTGCATAGCTTCAATATTTCTAAGATCCACCCTGACATTGGCCTTGCCCACAAGATCACCCAAGTACTCGACTTCCGAGGAACCAAAAGAACATTTAGATTGTTTGAGGAAAAGTTGGTGTTGAGAGAGTAGATGGATAACTCGATCCATATGAGCAAGATGGTTTGTCCAGGTTTTTCTATAGATGAGGATATCATCAAGGAAAACTAAGAAAAAATGACGGAGAAAAGGACGGAAGACATGATTCATGAGGCTTTGGAAAATGGAGGGAGAATTACACAAGCCAAAGGGCATGACCAAAAACTCATAGTGGTCCTCATGAGTTCTAAAGGAAGTCTTAGGAATGTCTGCCTCTTTCATACGGATATGGTGGTATCCCGAACGAAGATCAAGTTTAGTAAAGAACTGGGCGCCACTCAATTCATCCAAGAGGTCATCAATGATAGGAATCACAAATTTGTCTTTAATGGTGAGTTTGTTGAGGGCGTGCAAGTCAGGACACATGTGCCAAGAACCTTCTTTCTTAAGGACCATGACCACAAGAGAAGAGTAGGGGCTCGTACTAGGGCGGATACACCAGCGTTGAGCAGTTCTTGAACCATTTTCTCAATTTCATTTTTTGGGGAAAAGGGGTGACGATAGGGACAGATATTGGAAGGAAGGCTTCCTGGGACAAGGGGAATGGAATGATCATGAACACCATGGGAAGGAGGGAGTCCCTAGGGAGTGGAAAAAACCACTTGATGTTTAGAGAGGATGGATTGGAGGTCCTGCGGCACAGAGGGTGTCTAAGTGGCTTGTATGGCATGGAATTGGGAAACAATGCCAGATGACCTTGTTTGAGCATCTTTTCCATGCGATGGGAACTAATTATATCTGGGGAACCAATGGTGATTCCTTGGAACTTATATTGTTGGCCCTCCTGGTCAAATTGCATGGTTAATTCCTTAAAATTCGTGAGAATGGGACCCAAAGTCCTTAGCCATTTTGCACCCAACACAATGTCACTACCTCCCATGTCTATAGAAAACATATGAAATTTTAGATGGTATTCACCAATTTGGAGACGCACATTTTCACAGCGCCCTTCACATTTTATGGACCCACCATTAGAAATCATGATTTGGAAATTATTGACTGCATGGATATAGCAATTAGTTTCTTGGGCAATGCGGAGATGAATAAAATTATGGGTTCTTCCACTATCAACAAGAATGATGACCTTCCTATGCTTGATGTAACCAATTAGCTTGAGGGTTTGGGGAGCAGAGAAGCCAGTGAGAGCATTTAGGGAAATGACCGGTTCTACTTCGGGAGGGTCTGACGGAGGGGCTATGTCAGTGGGTTCAGGTGACACAAACAAAAGGGGAGCCTCAACATCCTCTTCCGAAACATCCTCTGAGATGACCATAAGAAGATTTTGTTCCTTACACTTGTGTCCCGGAAAATATTTGTCATCACAATTATAACAAAGGCCTTTGAGTTGGCGTTTAGCCATTTTGGCCCTGGTCAATTTCTGGATCTTTAGCGGAGTAGAAGGAAGCGTGGGAGTTATTGGTTTAGTGCGAGGAGTAAAGGAGGGTTTACGGTTTTGAGAAGACACAACCCGTTGTGCTTCCTTAGCTCTTTTAGTAGCATCAACCCAACTCTGAGGCCGAGCCATGAGGACATGAGCACGAATATCATCCTTGAGGCCATTGATAAAAAAAATCTTGGAAAAAAGAGTCAGACATGTCCTCTGTACGAAAATTCAATTGCTCAAAAGCAGCTATAAAGTCTTCCACTATGCCAAATTGTTTCAACTTTTTCAAACAGCCTAAATGGTTGGTGTCAGTGTCAAAGCGTTCATAAATCTCTGCCACAAAGTGTGTCCAACCACATACCCTTGGCGGGCATTTTTTCTCCATTGCCAACGTTCTTGATCTAGATGGAGAACACCATACCGAAGTTTGGCCAACTCATTCATAATGCCATACAAAGAGAAATAATGTTCTATTTGAGTTACCCAACCAGTGGGATCCGATCCATCAAATTTGGTCACATCCACACACAAAAGGCGTAGGTCTGTTGAAAGTGATGGGGCTGAAAATTATGGGAATGAGAGGAAGTTTCACCTTCGGTATGCAAAGGTGGGTCAGATAAGGAAAGATCTGCAGGGATATGCAGCTTGGCACAGATCATCGTAGTAACTTATTCAAGCTGGGTAGTCATGTCTTGTTTGACGTTTTGTTTGAGTTTCACGATTGAGGCAGCGATGGAGGAATGCATTTTTTGATTGATGGAGACAATATTGGCACTGAGTTGTCGCACTTCTTGTTGGGTTTTGGTGAAATTAGAGTGCAAGGTATTGAAGCGATCTTCCAAGTCTTGGCTATGGGTATGGGCCATGATGACGAGGGAACACGAAAGGGGCGAGTGGGACTACACAGAAAATGGGTTATGGGTGAAGTGTATCACAACGATCAGGGCAACGAGTTGAATCGAATGAGGTAAAGCCCAAATAAGGGTGTTGGAAGGGGTCGGGTCCACAAAAAAAAAAAATTGTTGAAAAATGATAGGTATCAAATAATGGTGCCAACAGGATTTAGACTTTTTTTTTTTTTTTTTTACTCCTGTGGAGTTATACTCCAATTTTACTTTTTTTACTCCTACGGAGTTATACTCTAATATGAAGAATACTACAATGATCAAATGCCCAAATGCTTAATAGGAAGAAATGTGTAGTAATTTGGCAACTCGAATGCAGGAGACACGGTTGTGCCACAATAGATATTGTATGTTATGTTTTTGTTTCCGTCCCAAGGGTTAGGCATTCAAGGGTTCTACAAACAAGGGTTTGCCCTATGCTATAGCTCTTTGATATACGTGTGGGGTCTAACAGTAGTACTCAGCCCAATATCTCAGGGCACCAACTAAGGATGCTAGACTGTGCCCTTAGTTGTACTACCCGACTACCCAGGTACCAGAGAGTATCTTCCTGAGTGTTGCTCTCGGTGGCACTATAGCAGTCAGGAGACCGATCAGTTTATCTATGGAGGGCTTCAGAAAATCTAGGCTGATCTGTTTACAAGTGTTGTCTGATGCGCTACCACTCGAAGGGGTACCAACATGGGTTACAAGGGTGACCAACCGATGTGCGCTTAAGTACCACTTGTAATGAATGTGTGTATAAATCCTAGACCGTGGGTTTATGCGCATAATGACATATATTTGTAGCTTAAAGACATTGGAATACGTCTCTACCCTGAAAAAAATTAACTGACAATTTTATGCCGAGGAAGGTGCTCTGATACCACTTGTAATATTCCAGATATAAAAAGTATGCAGAACATAAATAAATAGCTAGAAATGGCAGATGAACAACAATATAACCAGAAAAACACCACAATAATACCAAAATGATACCAGAATAATACCAGAAAGAGCACTTTGATTACTGAGAGAAATGTGCACTGGCCTCTTCGAGGGGGAAACCTCCAGCGGAGCAGAGCTCTATTACAATAATATCCAAGACAAAAGTTCTCACACCATCGAATCCTATTTATTCTAAATATGTCTATCAAAAGAACCATCTAGAGGAAGATCCTTCTAGAAGCGGAATCTTCTTATATTAGGTCTTCTTACATTGGACTTATTCTTTGTTATTGCTAGGCCTTATTAATATTGACCTTTATTAATATTGACCTTTATTACGTGGAAATATATTATTCTACCTACATGAGGGGTTAGGTCCCTAACATATGCTCTGCATTTTTGGGTGTATTAACTCGTTCCAACAATGGGGAACGGCCATGTGAAATATCATGGCTATGCACTATGTTTTTGGGTGTATTAACTCTTGCCAACAGTGGTAAACAGCCATGCAAAATTCCATGGAAATTCTCTTCGCTTTTTTCGATAATTAATTTCCTAGCACTTATGAATATCCTGGCGAGATTCTCTTTAGAACCTCTGCGTTTTCCTTCCTCCTCCATTGGCATTTTTCCATAGATTGTCTGTGTTTTCATTCGCACATTTGGCGAGCATTGTGGACATCACTTGGCGATGTTACTCTTGATTTTCCTTACGAATTATCTCTGAGTTTTGTTTAAAACTGGACAACATTTTTTCCTTATTTTCCCAATCCATTCCTTGCCATTAAGCATCATATTGATTTTATTTTTTATGGTTGACAAGGTCCCACCCCAATGCTATTACAAATCTGTCTTGATCAAGGCTTGAAATGAAGAATTTGTCAACTTAGAATAGGATTCTCAAAAGCATACATTATTGACTACTTTTGTGCATGGGAAGGTTGGTGGTGCAATATCTCCTCTTATATTTGCATTGCTTGTGTCACCCTTTTAATGTATTGTTGGTACATCCCCTTAATTTCGTTTGTGCCATGAATTAAATTGATATTTATCTTGCACCTTGATATATTAGCTTTGTGTGGATGAACATGCGTGTGGATACTATTGGCTCCCAAAAAAATATTTAATGTGATTACCCTTGCATGCCATGAATAAGGTTGATGATGATTGCGTCTATTATTGATATATGTAATTTCAGTTGGACTATAGTTAGAATGTTTCCTAGGCGGTAATTGCGTCAATTACTTGATGTATGATTGATTGAGTAGATAGATTTGGTTGCGCCATGAAATAGTTGATAGTTTACTCTTGTGCATTGTATATTTAATGATTGAGGAATGATTCAGTTATCAGTTTACTGGCGCCATGAATTTAATATTGATGTATGACTAGTTAAGTAGTTAGACATCATTGTGCCATGAAATTAGCTTGAGAGTACTCTTGCATCATTATTATGTTGATGTATGATTGTTTAAAGTTATTATTCTTGTGTCCCTTATTGTTAATGTGTAAATGATTTAGTAATTAGATAATCTTGTGTCTTGAAATTAAAGGTTGATGTATGATTTCCTAACCAAATCGATTAATTGTGCGCATTGAATGGGGTTGGTTTATGTTTAATTCAGAATTGGATCACGTGCGCACCCAGAGATAATGTTGATTATTGATGAATTAAATGGTTGATTAATCGCGTGCCTTGAAGTAAAGTAGATGTCTACTTTTACGTCTTGAAAATAAAATAAAGTTGAATGCTTGCGTCTTATCTCATGTCGGTGTATGACTGATTTAGTAATTAAATGCTCTAGTGCCTTGGAATCTATGTGAATACCAATACCACCCTCCTCCTCACTTGGATGCTATGCAAAACTTGAACTTGAAAGATAATGTATAATAAAAAAGAAATAAGATTCAAATCACATTTTAAATCTTTTGTCAATTTGATACATTCTAACTCTTTTTAGATCCTTCCATATCTATTTTCCATGACTACAAATAAAAGCATCATGGATTTTTCTTGTTTTTTATTAGAATCTTTACAGGATGATGTTCATTTATAACTTATTTTATAACATATTAATTTAAAACAAATTATTATGCAATGACTAAATTTTTGAATTTTTTGAATTTTTTAGATACAAATCTTGGTGAAATCACTATTTTGTATTGTTTAAATTGTGTTTTTGAATGTATAAATAAATTCAACCCCTTAAAAAATTCCAGAACACTCACATTATACACATTCAATCATTTAAATTTACACTTCCAACAATTTCTAACCCGATTTCAATCAAATTTGATAAGAAAATAATATTGAGGAAAAACCAAAATCACCATAACAACTTAAATATTGGAAAAAAACAAAATCACCAGACTTAACCCTTACTTTGAGGTTTGTTTTTTCGAATATCCATATCAACTATACTTTTAAAAAATTATATGTTTTTTCGTGTTATTCAACCTCTACTTCCACTTCAGGAACCCCTAATCACCGCCCTGGACATCTCTTTAAATTGAATCGCCAGCTGTCAGGAAAAAACTGTCCGGCTTGTATGACTACAGAGGCAGTGTAGCGCGAAACACTACATTTCGTCCACAAACCGAAAAAGCTTAAATTTAGTTCTGGGTTACCTGTCATCACTGTCTTTTCCCTGGTTAACCCAGCGGGTTGCAGAAATTACTCTTCATTTAATTCCTCCTCGTCAATAATCACGGGAATAATTAACCGCGCATAGTTATTATTCAATGTGTCACACAGTCCTCGTTCATCCTGTTTTTTCGAGAACTCTTCTCGACGATTGATTAGCTCCAGAAGAATACAAAGATTCGCGAACCGATCATACGAAATCAAGGTATGTAGTTCTTGCTCCCTTTGTATTTCGGACAATTTTACTTGCAAACCTTCATAATGGGCATAGATCTGCTTAAATTTGGTCACATTTTTCATATACAGGCATTGGAATGTCCGCTTTGTAGGAATCCTGCGTGGATTAGTTTCGGTTTGACGGAAACCAAGCTGTTTTGTCAGGATTTAGTCGCTGTGGAGGGTTAATGGTCTATTCGACAGAAAGATTGCGAAAGTCCGTCCTCTTTTGTTTGAGACAAGGTATGGTTGGATATTTGCCGTTTTTACTTTAAAAAAGAAAGAATGATGGAAATGTTTTATAGGATTCTAGAAGAAATTAACATTTTTTAGGGTTTATTGAGTTCATGAGATTGCTTGAAAGTCGTGATAATATGCAATGAGACGTTCCCAGCCGAAGCGAACTTATCTTTCCATGCTTTTAGCGTTTTCGAGTTTATGAGATGATAATATGATATGATGAGGCTTGCGATTCAGGGGGAAATCCGCTTCAAGATATTGAGGCAGTGGAGCTTGCAAGTCTAGTGAGTCTCATCATCTTCAACTATCTTGAAATTCGCAGTGATCTTGGCCAAAGATGAGATCGCGTCAATCAACTGCCAACATTCCAGGCGGTGCGCTTCCCGTTTGTCTTTCCGGAATAGGGATACACCCGTCGGTACTTTTCTTTAACTTCTACAATAAATTTCTTTGCAAATCGTGAAAGATGACTTGATCTTGGCTGGAATCTCGTTTATGTGTGGAAGGACAATGCTACTCGGCTTAGACCCTTGTTTCAAACTCCGTTGACCAATGTTTTCGAAAATCCATTTTCTTTCTCTTTTATAATATGAAAAATGCTCATCAAACTTTGTGAAGAACCTTTGCTTCCCCTATCCTGCAGGTACACCCGTCCATTCGTAGCCGTCATCGTGATCACCAGCGGAATGAGACGATGAGACCGACGATATCCCGCAGAGAAGATTCTATCATAGAGCCAGACGTCATTTCAACAACAGAAGCAACTCCTGATCAAAGGTATTTTGTTCAAAGAAATTCAATAAACCTATGATTTTGACATGAAAAATGCAAATAATTCTTTCAGCTCAGTGTATGTTTTGTACAGTCGGTTAAGAATAAAATATTTGACTGTTTCAAGTGACAGGTTAGATGAGAGGAGCCTAAATGAAGTTCTTCTGCGAGACGACATTTTACAAGAACAGCCTCGCCATAATTTAGCCTTACAGTACGTCTCCGTTGCTCTCTATTTCATTGAAATACCGACGTACTTAAACGATCTATAAAATTGAATCCAAACTTTAGGGTTTCACTATGATATAGTATCCTTTTTGCAGAATGGCTGATCTAGATCGTAGGAGGGAGGCAATCAAGAAGCACAGGTCCAACCGTATATTCGTTAATTTCATGGATGAACAAAGTACTTTCCTTCATCGGCACAGCCATCGTATGAAGAGTGTGATACGTTCAATGATGCAGAACCCTTCTTTTCAGTCTGAATTTGTTACAGCTTTAGAGCGTAATAGTTGTGCGAAAGCAGCTTAACTGTTTTTCTTCTAAAAATTTCACTCAGAATTACAGATGTAAAAGGTTGATTCCATTAATATGGATGAAGGTAAATAGTAAGTTTCATATCAAGATCACTGTGCATTAGTGCTTTAACGAGAACTGAGCATCGAGCAAACAAGTTTACAGTCGTTTGGTCAGCTTCCGTGCGAACTTATTTTTCTGGTAGTTTCCGTCGATAATGTTGAATCTTACAATGAATGCCTTCGCAGACTCTGACACTGACAAGCGTAGAAATATGGGCTGTTGAATTTAAAGCGCTCCCTTCTATGTGGGGCAGATTAATTACGCTGCAGTGACATATGACACCGAGAGATGTTTCAGGTTCGGATCATAGTTTAGCGGTTACGTTTTATCTTTTAAATGTTATGGATTTATCTTTGAATAAATCCATAAGAAGAAACCCTCGAATTAGAAGCTATGATCAGGTTGAATCTCCAGAAAAGTCCCTCGAATTAGACGCTAGGATCAGGGTGAATCTCCAGAAAAGCCCCTCGAATTAGACGCTAAGATCAGGGTAAAATTAGACTACAAGCTCGATGTAGACTGTAAGCCCTAATCTGATTTCCTCAATGCAAAATTTGAGCTTGAGTATGAAGCAGAGGATCTCCAGAAAAGTCCCTCGAATTAGACGCTAAGATCAGGGTGAAATTAGACTACAAGCTCGATGTAGACTGTAAGCCCTAATCTGATTTCCTCAATGCAAAATTTGAGCTTGAGTATGAAGCAGAGGTCCAGAGTTTGAAGCAGCGGTCCTCTGAATCGTACTGCAGAGCCCTACCCTACCTTCCTGTGGGAGTTGAACGAGTTAATGGTGCCGATGTAAGCACAGATAGGATCAAAATGAAAGTATATTTGAATTTTTTTCATAATTTAAATTTTAAGATATTATTATTTTAAAAAAATTATATTTTAAAATTTAAAATTTATCAATAAAATATTTATGAAAGTAGTTTTTAATTTTTTATTTTATTATTAAAAAAAAATTAAAATCATTTTTAACATCAAAGAAAGAAGGATTTAGACGTTGGGGGACACACTCTATTATTAGGGGTCTTATTCATGGCCATCATTATAAAGTGGGAAGAATGAAAGAAGTTTTTCTCAATCATCTTTTCAAACCACTTCAACTTCTCAATTAGACATCTTTTCAAACCACTTCAACTTCTCAATTTATCTTTATTTACAAATTGAATTAAATATTTTCATAAGTTATGTTATATTTTTATTTATAAATTGAATTAAATATTTTCATAAGTTATTTATATATTAGTTTAAATTTCTCTTAATTTTAAATTTATTAATTGTTTAGACAAACCAAATCTTTTTAAATTCAAATCTTTTTTAATAATTAAAAAATTAAAGTAATTTTTGTATATTGAGAGATTTTTTAATTCTTCTCAACACTTGATAAATTCAAAGTTAAGATGCATGTAGCTTAATTGTAGTAACATGCTTCTGACTACAAATAAAAAAATGATTATTATTAAAATATTTATATTACTATTGCAACAATATTTCTATTTTATTTCTCTCTCACACTCAATGATTCTAGCTCAATCAGTTTGAAGTGATTATTCAAAGGCATGTTACGACATAGATTCAAATATGGAGGAGTCATGGGTTGATATTTGATTTGTCTTCTATTCAAAAATTCTGAAGAAAGGGGAGTGATCCATGAAGAAATTTTAATTGGCCTTAGTGTCATTGATACTCTTTAAGCTGATAGTAATCCTCTGGCTAACCAAACTTGATTCTTTCCTCGGAAATATATAAATGTGTGTGAGAGAGAGAGGGGGTGGTGGAAAGTGGAAGGATCCAATTCATGGAATCACCCAATCTTTGATTGGATGTAATAGTGCAATAGCAATTGTCGTCCACCATCCAAAACCAAACACAGTTTCACATGATATTGTTGAAATCAATGGATTATAGAAATATACATCAAACACCTTGACGAATCAATGCAATGCAAAAAAGGAGATATGTTGAATCAATGCACTATAAGGAGTGGCAGGTGTGGGGGGCATCTTTGACCCCAAAGGGAAAAAGGAAATGGAGTTTGCATGTAGGATAGGAATTGCAACCAATAATGAGGTGGAAGCATTACCAATTTTCAATAGCTTAGTTGTTTTGAAAGATAAAGAGGTCTAAAGAGCGATGGTGGTTGGGGATTCGAAAATAATTCTATGATCCCTATCTCATAAAATCTTGATCCAAAACTTTAATCTTTCCAAACTTACATAAATAATTATAAGGGTGGTCCAAAATTTTGAGAGAATTGAATTTTTCCATGTCTTACAAAAGAAAAAAGTGGACTCCCCCATGAAGTTTAAGTGAATCAAGAAAAATATTCCATCCATATTGTCATGTAACAACAAACAAATGATAAATTAAGGCACCCTTATCACCCTCCTCATGGCATCCCTGAGTCCTCTACGTGAGCACTTAAGTTCTATACGATGGAGGAATTATGTGGTGCATGTGAGTTTATTAGGAAAGGATATATGGTATGGATCACTTTGTTTTCCTCTAGTTCCAACCTAGTTCCAAGAGAGAGGAGGTTAGTAACAACATTGGGCACTCTAGTTGTGGTTATCTCTATATAGTTCTTAGGTAGAATAGTGGCAATGATGGCACATTGTCACTACAAAAGGAAGCATTGTGTCTTGTGTGAGATTAAGAAGGTGTAAAAGGGAATGAAATGTTGTGGGTAGGAGGTAGCAAAAGCTCAGTGTAGTGTTATGAATTTGATTGGATCTGTTGGAACAAATGGAAAGAATAATTTAAATGGAAAACCTAGGGAGAAAATTGTGCCAAAGATCAATGTGCAATTGAGACAGGAGATCATATTATGGAAATACCAAAGTTGGAGAATGAAGTTAAAGCCTTCGAGGTGATACATTGCAAGAAGAACTTGGTGATGTACTTGTAGATTATGTCATTGCAATCATTGGTTCGAAGATTCACTATCCACCGCAAACTCCCCCAAGAGGTTTTCCTCTCCCTCCCCCTCCCTCACAGTTGACTGAAGTTCCTCTAAGTAACCCTCCACCGTCAACCTCTCTTCAACCTCCAAAGAGTGTTTGGACATTCTGAGCTCTCAAAACTCAGAACTAGTGGATGGCATGGGTGAAGTAAACTTCGTTTCTCATGGCATGGAGACATGCCCTAAGAATGTTGTAATGGAGCCCTAGGTGGATATGCAATTCAAAGCTCAATGGTATGAATCTTCGTAGTTTTCTTTTATGAATTTAGCATGTTTTGTAGCATTATTTTGTACTTTTGCAATATGTGAAGCAATATACTTACCAAGATTTTTTTGAATGGAAACGGATAACAAACCTTGTGGACATTTGGCTATTAATTTTTTTTTTCTTTGAACATTAGACTAAGATCAAACTTTAAAAAAAAAAATTGTATTATAACACTATAAAAATAGACATAATAACATCATTTTGAAATCACTACACTATAAACATTAAAATCCAATGCTAAAATCAATGCACACTAAAAATAGACATAAAAGTAATGCATTGTAAAATAAACATAAAACCACATACTAAAATCAATACACTAAAAAAATTTAAAATCCTATCTTAAATATCATAAATATCTTATATTTTTGTTCATAAATATAATTTTACATTTCATTTGAAAAGTACTAACCACTAAAACATAGAACCACTCATGTAGTTACAACCCTTAAAAAAGGAAAACTCAAGTAGCAGTCTTAAAAGACATAAGCAATATAACATGTCATGTAAATAATAATTGAGAGCTTCTCTTCTTTAATTTCACTTGAAAACATTGAATTTGAATAATTTTAAAACCTACCAACAGTGGTTAAATTTGACGGGTATTTACCTTTTTTTTTTT
>ML779377.1:1826508-1839118 GCA_009831015.1 Picea engelmannii
ATATAGATAGATAGATAGATATATAGATAGATAGATAGATAGATAGATAGATCGATCGATCTGAGTGCAGTGTGATTTTTTTGGCTTTCAGATTGTTTGTGGGACATTTTTTCTTACTAGCATCTATCTTGTTCATGGTGGATCGGGAGAGCTAGGGGGATTGTTGCGCACATTGTTGGTTTGTGTGGTCATTCAGATCTGGTCTTCGGTGCTCATATTTTCTTCCTTGATGGTTGGGGGTCTTCATGGCCTCCTTTCACCGTCGATTTCTTTGTAGAGATGCCCCTCTCTTTGTGGCCTTCTTCGTATTTTTTCTTATGTTTTCCCTCTTAATATTTGGGGTCATTCAGAGTTTGATGGATACCCTTTGCTTCGTAGCCCTGCATTCAATGATTTTGGTGCCAAGTTCAGGGTTTTTTGAATTTGGGACTCGGTGTTTAGATCCTCCTTTGCCTTTGAGAGGATGTATGTCGCTCTGACCTAGTCCGTCTCGCATTTGGGTGTTCATTGGAGGAGTACTTTTTGGTCTACACTTGGCAGGGTTTTTGGGGTTCTCCACATCAGTCTATAGTCCCCTTCTCTAGTTGTAGTTGGATAGATCGGGGTTTGATGTATGCCAGATCAAGGTTCTTTTGTGTTGGGTGTCAGTGTCTCATCTCTCCCTTTTTTAATAGCTTGGTGATGGCCTGAGCTTTGAGATCCTTTCTTAAGGGAGTGCAGTGTTGTGGGAAGTGCGACACTTTGAGGTCCTTTCTTTAGGTGTGCAGTTTTTGGTCCATCTCATTCGATTTGTTTTGCAGGTGGCGTTTTCTTCAGTACCTCTGCTATCTAGTTCTCTTGGTGTGGGAGCTCATATCGCTCTGATCTGGTCTGTTCATGCTCCAGGGTTTCTTTGGGATTGCTCTCTTGGTCGATTTTTCTTCGAGGCAGGAGTTCATGGTTCGCTTGACTGTTTTTGATACTTTTTTTTATTTTTGGATAACTTATTTAGTTGTTTTCCTCTAAGTGGCCTTTTAGCTAGTTCTTGGGCCTCTACAGGATTTTCTTATGCTCCTATTACCCTTATTTGGGTTGTGTTATGTGCACATAGAAAATGTAATTTGGTTCTCTCCGAATGAATAGAATTACAGTTTTTTTTTATGTGGAATTATATATATATATATATAGCATACATAACACAAGTTATAAATTCTATAGCAAAGGCCATGCATAGTACAGGTTACAAATTCTATAGCAGATGGAGGTTGCAACTTGCAAGTTGCATGCATAACACATTTCATAAGTTACAAATATTATAGCACATGTTGTGCAGCACCTGCACGCTCATAATCACTCACAACTTACAAGTCACGGGGATCTTTTGGAAATTTCGGCAGGTTGAAAAGTGAAGGTTGAGAGGGAAGAAAAGTTTGAGGATTCATAAACACTACCCAAAACCTACATGCAACTATCCAAAGAGGTAAGGCTCATTAATATTAAATTTCAATTGCAATGATGGAAATTGTCTTCATTTGGTTGAAGCTAGAAAACACCTTCTCGCACACTTATTTTCTCATTATATTTGGTTTTTGAGAATCCACATTTAAAATGCATTCCCACCTTTGTTTACCTTCCCTCCTGTGTTTTTAATGTCTTCATGAATCTTGATAATAAGAAAAAACATGAGTGTGTCCAGTCTCTCACAAGCTCTATTTTATTTCATTTTAGAAAACATTAGTAGTTGCTATTTAAAAAAGCAAATTAATTGGAACCTCTTATTTGGTGATTTTCAAAATTAAAATTGTGTGCAAGCTGCTATATCAAGGTAATTTGTTAAGATTTTATGTTTATGTTTTTAATGGTGTTTTATTCCATGTGAAACAGTTTGATTATGTTATGTTAAATGAAATTTCATAATAATTTTATGTTGTGTCTGGGATGCTTCTATATTTACAATAAAAATGAACAAAAACACATATGACACATAATATTTAAATGACGGGCAAAAATAAAAATAAAATGTCATGCGAAGGGTAGTTTTAAGAAGAAACCTGTCATAAAAAATTTACTTGACAGGTAGGAGTGCCCGTCAAATTTATACCCTGCCTACCAATTTCAACATATGTAGAAAGTTGTTTTTTTCAAAAGGTTGTAAAAATTATTAAAAATTAATAATTTTTTTATCCTGATTAGATTATTATATTATTTGTCATCTATCTCACTATTTTTTGGGTGTAAATTTTGGAGGAATGAGCTTGTAAGGTCATTTTGGTTGCTGTTCAAATTTGGAAATTTGGGTCCAAAAAATAGTCAGAAATATTCCAGAATCATTTTGAGGCATCAAGCGACCTTTTTTTTGTCTAAACCTTATAGTGGAAGAGGATTCTAAATTATACATGTCGATACCTTTCCAACGGCACATATTTTTCGTCAATCAAAGTTCGTACGAGAAAGTTATTCCTATCGCTAGTTGACCTACCATATTGATCACCATGGTGCGAGTGGATGCCACATCAGCATCCATTATTCAGACATATGGGGCTAGCCACATAGTGGATTTTCTAAGAAAATTCTAGAAAGTCCAAAACCTTATCACAATTGAAGGTTGAGGAAGTCAAAAACCTATCCCTAGATGGCTATCGTGCTATGTTAAAAATGGGGCCACTAAGAGGAGAAGGGGTTCCATTCTTTTGCATTGTATCTTGTTCCATAGCTGAGAAAAAAATCTGAGAGTGGTATTTTGTGAGCATAACAGAGGAGGAGAGATTTTGTAGCAACCATACAAGCCACATGTAAAAGAAAACTCCATAGAGAGTGTCTCTTTCTTTGTACTTGCATCATTTATTCACTAGAGAAAAGTGAGCAAAGTAGCCTCACCTTCTAGTTGGGTTTTCTCCTATATTGGGTTTCCCAAGTCATATATTGTGTTTATTTATGGATGGTTTGAATTTGTTTTATTCTTCTCTAATTTCTCTGCGTTTTATCTATTTTATCAGTAACTAATTTTTTTTTTCCAAAGGAAAAAGCGTAAATTTATTCATATAGAAAAAATTTACATTCTGAATAATGCATGAGGAATAATGCATTTAGTTTGGCTAGCCTCAATCAGCATGCCATTCAGTCATGAGAAAGGCAAGAAGGTCCAATACAATACAAACACAAAGAATCAAAACTAATAGAACCCCATCACAAGTCTACAAGTGCAAAACCAAGAAGCAAACCTCAAATTTTTTTGAGAGCAACATCGAATCAAACCTCTAAAGATGCCCCCAGAAGATAAACGAACTAGGTCAGAGTGGCATACATCCTCCCCAAGAAAAAGAGAAGGCACAAAACCCCGAAGAAACTAGTACTAAGAAATTGAACACGACACCACCTCGTTAGCACCAGAGAAACGAAGCCCTAAGTATACATCAAACCCTGAACAAACCGGCACCAGGAAGGGGCAGAACATAAGGAGAAAGTAAGAAGATGCAGAGTAGGGATAATGCCTCTGAAGAAAAGCACCATTATCTAAAGCAATCACAACCCAAAACGCCAAAAACCATAGCAGAAGCACTGTCAAAGTCGGACAGAGAAGGCCTGAGACACCAAAAAATGCCCTGTCTAACCCCCTCAAAACCCCACCGCCCACAAAACACCGAAAAAAATACAACCATCCATCATATCCAGAGCGAAAATCGCACCAAACCGTAGCCCCGAGGAAGGAGAGGCCATGCGAGTCCAAATTGAAACGCACATGTGAGGGTGACCCAACGACGACCAAACTCAACCCTTGGAGTGATCTCACATCACCAAACGCGAAGACAACAGCTAATAGCGGTGACGACGAGCAATTGCAGGGCGATGAGTAGATGTAGGCAGGGCAAAACAAGGCAAGGAGATCTGCTTCTCAGAAAACAAACCCAGCAGCCACCCAAAATATCAGATATGGCCAACTAGCAGCACAAACGAGCGTGACAATAGACTACAATAGGCCACGACAGAGTCCATGGCGGGTTGCAGCTAGGATAAACCCCAGTCGTAGACCCTTATCTCCATCAATCAGTTACCAGATATTATGGAGATCTAAAGGAAAATAACCTTAATAGTAAAGATTTCAGTATTTTATTAGATCTTCTATGACGAATTGATCTAGTAGAATACCCATGGTAGTTTATAGATCAATTTTACATACTATCTTAAAGGGATAAAATCAGTTCACTATAAATGTAGTAAAGTAATATTATCAAAATTTTAAAATTAGTTTAAGTTTGAATGGGATGTAAAGGAATGTCAAAGAAAATTGGATAGAGTTTTTTAAATTTATTAAGTTAATTTTAAATTTATGATTTTTCATATTTACAGTTTTTTGAATTTATTAAGATAATTTTAAAATTATGATTTTTCATATTTATGGTCTTAGTTTTTTCATATTTATATGTGATTGTGATTCTAGTCTTACAAAAATCTTTTATATTTTTAAAAAATTAAAAATGTTGAAACAACGTACCAGTAAACCTTAAGTTACTAAATAATTATAATAATGATTATTAGTATTCTAGTTATTCTTGTTATTGATTTTGGCGAAATGACTTGGATTTTATGCCTCAAATTAATCAAGGAAAATAAAAATAATGTGAGGACGCAACGTTTGTGCAATTATCAAATGCCATTAGTTATTACCATAGTCTAATAATAAAAGTCATAGTTTAAATGTGTTAGGTTTTTGCCTTTTTCCAAGGATATTTGCTCGAAATCCAACAAGATATTGTTGGATCTACATATTTGAGTGGTAAATTTTGTATAATCTGAGTGGTCCATGGGTTTTTCAGCTTGTTGAATCCATTTCTACATTCATAAATTCAATTTAAGCAACAGAAAGTTGTGATTTCGTGCGGATAATCAGATTCCAACGAGGAGGGAAAAAATGTAGAACAAGTAAACAATGCCATAATAAAAATATCAAGTATGTTAAAAATGCCAAGCACTAGTTCCTTTTTGGAACAGTGGTAATAAATAGAAAGTAAATAAATTTAAATCAAAGTAGAAGTTGAATATCGGGTTTCTTTAATGGAGTATAGATTAAATAGTTCATTGATCTTGAAATAATTTAGATTTACAAATTTTAAGTTTCAAAAAAAAAACTTCATTATCAAAATAATGAATTATATATCAAGGACTGTTGGTATATGAACATTACAAGTTGAGAGAGTTTTTTGTAGTGAAAATGATATAGAATGTAGACATGTATCCTCTTATTTCTTAAGAGAAACATGTGCATTGTCTTCCAATTTTTCATAACCTTCGAATGAGAATGGTGGCGAGATTCAAATACCCACTAAAGATGTGGTGCGGGAAATTGTTGTAAAGGTAAGCTCTTGATGCTCTATTTTTCCAATGTTAATGGTTGACTTTGTCAATGTCAAACCTTATGATTTATGTATAGTCAATGCCTAGGCCATTTTGAGGCAGAATTGTTTTTCCTACCCCTTATTATGGGGGAATTGGTCTGAATTTTTGTGGGTTTGATCTCAGGGAAGGCCAATGTACTTATCAAATGTGACTATTATGTATGATGACAACTTTGGAGGCCCTAATGCATGCATGTATGCAATTTTCACTACAACATTGAGTGCTCCATTGACCAACCCTTTTTTATTCTCAATATGTAAGACAACATAACTCTTTGATCAACATAAAACAACATTTGGTCTTCTAGTTGTTGGTCATCATGTTATTTCAGTGTCACACTGGCTATGGCTTTGGTGAATATTTGTGCAATACGTATATGTAGGTATTTAAGCATGTTTATATTGTGGTTTGACATGAGAACATTTGTTGCAAAAAGGTGGATATACACATCAAATATTTCACATTCTTCCTAGGATAGCAATTTATTGGTCCTAGGTTGAAAGAGATCCTAGTCCACTATAGTCAATGATGTTTTTTAAATGTTTGTTAACATTTGGAAAAAGCTGACTTGGATGGCATCTTCCTCTATTGGAAAAAAAAATCTAGAATAATTACAGTGGTAAAATGTTGACGGTTGAATCCGTCATAACCAAAACGACAACCTCATGAGGACATTAGTCCTCCTTAATTTTTAGAGAGGTGGTTCTCCTCTTTGGCTAAAAGATATATCTTTGAATATCTTAGAGTAGGGAGAGTGCTAGACAACAAACCCCAAATCTTTATTGCTTGGATTTAAATGAAAATGGTTCTTCAATAACCCAATATGATCTTTATGTACAACAAAAGTATTTTTACAATAAGAAAATATTGAAGGAGGGCTTCAACATCAGAATGAAATTGTGATCAGAATCACACACAATATTATTAATTGTATATAAATACATCCATATCTTCTTCATGAGAAATAGGAGAGAATGATTTGATCATCTCAAATAATTTTAACAGAGTATTGCAATTAGTAATAAAATGGAAATCGATAGGTCAACCTCAAATATATCATACTTAAAACTCAAAGTTACAAGATACAGTCAAGATCAACCCCGAAGCAATTATTTGTAGAGTTTTATTCATGAAAGATGTTCTTCATTACAAAATCTTTGACATCCATGTATGTGGCTGCAAATACTCCATGATCATATAAGAAAATATCTTAGAACAATATAAGAAGAACCCTCAACAACCCAGCCTTGTGCCCAACTCTGAGATTTAAGCATAAAACTACGAGAAGTGGTGTAGAATAATAGAAAGAATGGAGAAGATGGAGATTTATTTCTTTTGATTAGAAGTTTTATCGTGTATCCATGGTTGTACCTTCTTCTTCCTTTGATCTTATGCCCTGCCCCTTTGACAATATTGATTCTTGGACCATTTGATGAAGCATCTCTTCTCTTTTTAAGAAGAGATTTTCTAACTACTTGAGTAGTTAGGGTTTCTCCCTTCTAGAAATTCTGGTACAAGTTTTTTATTGAAACATTTCTTTTAATTAATGTCTCATTAATTACTCATTAATGAATTCACATCATTAATACAAGTATATTGAGAGTGGATCCCTCTCCTCTTTATAATAAAATTTGTAATTAAACTTTTATTTTTTGAAATTTAATTAATTTCCCTTTAAAAGAGGATGACTGTGTTTTAATTATTTGGGAATTTTAATAAACTTGTTATCCATGGAAATCATTTTAGATTCGATATCCATCGTCTTATCTTTCCAACAATATAAAATTTGTCCAAATCTCCCTTGGATCTCAAGATATGACCTCATGAAGTTGAGTTGTCATGCAGGCCCATTAAAAAATGTAGCTTACTAATATTTTAATTTTTGAGAAAAATGTATCAACTTTCAGCACTTGAAACATGTACCACCATATTCTACGTCAAAATATATTTCCAATAGTATAAATTTTGCTGCAAACGGAGGTCGGGAGCTCAATATATAGCCTTTACAAGATCGTGACTCAACCACAGTTGATCAAGTTTGATTGGTAAATCTGGACCCTTGATTTAATTTCGACCTCCTTTGCTGAATTTCGACTTTTCTTCATTATTATTATCCCACTAAGAATAAAATATTCTTGGTGGTATACAATGTTAAGTGTAACATACACTTGACAAGAAATAAAGGAGAGAGGAGACTATGGATCTTGGAGGATTTGACCCTTGGAAAATTGTTGAATATAATAATAATTTTGCATGCCCAGTTATCAATGATGAGTCACCCAACCAAATGTTTTCACATGTCATCACTCAGTAGGCCAACAATCTGCCGATAAGAATCTACCATATGTCATCCAATAAAATCACTCCATATGTCACATTTTGTATGTTGCCACGTGTCTCCATTAATTAGTTTCCATGTGAACCATCCATTTAATTGCCATGTTCATATATCTCATTGGTTAATAAAGCTCCATGTGTCACTTGGAGATGTTCCTCATAGAAATTAGGATAGGAAAAATATTATTAAAACAATATGGCGGGTTTGCAAGGTTATGTGAATGAGGAGGTAGGTGAGAATCTTATAAATCATCGTGAACCTGTAGTAACTCATATATTTGGCTAAGTGTTTGAAGAATTACATAATAAGAGTATTAAAAAGAGTTGTGTGCATTATGAAGGTGGAGGAAGTCAAGGTGCATTGTGAGGGTAGCAGAGATCAAACATACTCTTAGGAAATATCACCAACCCACGAACCTGTGGTAAGCCATAGTAAATAAGACTAAGTTTGGAAAGTATATAATGGGTCATAGAAATATGGAAAATATGAAAAATGAAAAGAAATATATGGGAAATAAAGGAATTACGTTAAATTTGGGAAAGGAAAAAGGGGAAAGGAAAGAAATGGAAAAATGGGATAATTAAATTGGAAAGAAAAATAAAAAGAAATGGGAAAATAAGGGAAAAGGAAAATGAATGTGAACGTGGAAAGGAATAAGGAAAAATGGCTAAGTGTGGAAAATGGTAAGGGGAATATGAAATTAATGAGACCATGGGAAAAATGACTAAGTATAAAATGAGAGAATGAATAGAGGTGAAGGGAAAAGAGAGGAGAGAACATGTCACTTAGAACATTTTTCATATGTCTTCTTGCAATACCTCCATTAGAATTTTGGATAGAAGTATGTGTATATTGGAAATGGATACTCTGATTTTGATTCCACGAAATGCATGGTGAAGTTGATACCGAGGGCTATGCAATGAACATATAATAGTTCAAAAATATTCATCTTTCAATATCATTTTTTTTTATTATTCCATGAGCGGGAATATATAAGTGACCAAATTTTGGTCAACATAAAGGTTGTCCATAAATCCCTCCCTATCATCGCACCTATACATAAGGGTTTGTTCATCACTAGGGGTAGATGTCCCAAGTCCCCACAAGAATTATTAAACAATGTTTGAAGGGTGATTTTGCATGTTTTGGAAATACCTCATGTAACAGACTGTCAATTTGGATTAGGATTTTAGTCCCTATGAAGCTCATCTTGTCAATGAGAATGTATCAAATGTGTTTCATTTCTTTTTGAAAAATCATTAATGATTTTCCATGTAAAATCCTCATGTCCATTATAGGGATTTTGAGGGAGACATCTATGTTAAAAGTTAAAACACTAGTTGGGGAAAGGAGTAGTATTGGACTATTCAATCAATATAGGATTTTGTGAAAGTCTCATCTTTGATTATGCTTACAATGTAGGATTTACCTATGCCCATTGTGCCTTGGATGATTATTCTCAAAAATTTTGTTGTAATATTTGAGATTGAATGTTGTAGTAATATCAAGTTCTTGATTCAGTGACAAATTCCTTTTACATGGATCATGTGTGATTAGATGTTGGAATGACTCTAGCAATGGATCATTTGAGTTCTATGAAAGAGGGTGTTGTATTCAATGTGGCATCTAGTATTTGGGGTTGGTCCCATACATGATTGGTGTCAAACTCTCATGGTCCAAGAATATCAAGTTCATTAATTTGCATATTTTGTTGGGGAAGAATTACTGATAAATATTTTCATTCATTCAGGTCCATGTTAAGAGGTATGTTCATTTGATGAACCTCTTCTACATATATTGTCTTGTTACTTGGGCAATTAGGTAGATGATCAAAATGCCATGGAGTGTAGGTATGCTCTATGCATTTCCAGTTGAAAACAATGGACTCTTTTGTAAGGTCTAGATCTGTAGCAAAGGAATGAAAGGGTTTATACAAAATAAGCTCACTCCAATGTTAAGTCGACAAAGGTAGGGAAATTTTTGTTAGCTATTGAAATGAGATGTGGTCATACATGGATCATTTTTTCCATTTTTCTTTTTTCTTGAGTTGGTTGTGGGATCAATGTTTTCCATCCTTAATTAGACAAAAATCACCCAAAAAAGAAGGGGATATTAGGTAGGAATAAAGAAGAAGTTGGATATAGAAAGACAATCTTCAAAATCCATCGAAACTTTGAGGAATATTTATCAGCCAACATTTATCTTGGTGAAGTCACAAATGCATGTGATAAGATGCAATTGATGTAACATATGGAAAGTTTCTTGAGCACCTATGTCTCATGCCATGATTGCTTCTAAATGTAAACTTTTATAGGAATAAGAACTTGGGTACTATGGATCTTTTGAGGTTGCTATTATTTTCAATATATGGTGGGAAATCTATGATCTTCCTTTTTCCTTGGAAGTATATTTCGAAATTTAACTTGGAATTCCATACCAAGATAAACATTGGTTGAAATACCACATTTGCATGCCAAATTGAAAGTATATCAATAATATGAATGTTCATGGGTTCATCATTGCATGATGATTGATACCTCTTATGCCCTTTTTCATCAATGTATAGTGAGGACTTTGCTTTTAGCTTCCATGGAAATTTATACTTGCATGAAAATTTTGAACCTTTTTTGCATAGGAATGATCGTTCAATACATTTTGTATGCCTTTGTACTCAATTCAATAGTTTCTCATAGTCCTCTATTGGGTTGGAGGAAAATATTGATTTTGTATTTACTAAGCAAGGATTGTCCTCATTTGAATGATGCATTTGGATGGGGATGGCATGATTTTCTCTAGGATTCCATGCTACAAGATATCTATCAAAGAAACATGTTGCATCATTGACCCTAGTTGGACCATTCCAATTCAACTTCTCCATGTTAAGAGTTCCTTCTATCCATAGGAAACCACATATATGCACAAATTCATGGTGTTTCCATTCATACCTACAAAAGGAATGTGATTTTAATAAAATAAATCACCAATATCTAAATAAACAAACATATGTATGTGATAGTAGAATATAGTGGTTTTTTACCTTTGTCAATAGTCTATTATGTGCATGTGTTTTTTTAATAAATATCTTCATGGAAGATCGTAAATATTATGTGCATGTACACAACAATAGTGTGGGGCTTCTCAATAATGTTTTAAGTATTCCAGTGTCGTCACATATTTTAATTAGAAAGGGTTTCTTTATGCACGGTTGCATGTAAGTCTAGCCACTTTGTTTCTATTGCACTAAGAGTGAATAACAAGGTTGGTTATTGTAATTGTGTGATTATGTTTTTAATCTCAAATATATGAATGGTCCAAAAATCCCTAGCTCCATGCTTGTGGTCCAAAGTGCATGGCATTCTCTATGAGTTTGTCCTCAAGAAAATTTATGAAATGTAGGTACAAGGCCTTAATTGTGGTAGGTGGGTTATGTTCTTTGTAACATACCCAACTTCCCCATGTTGAGTCCCATTATGGAAAAACTGACTCACACACATACACACACACAAAAAAAAATAAAAATGTATATATATATATATATATATATATATATATATATGCACGTAACATATAATAAAACTCATGCACCAAACAATAGTTGTAAATTTATGAATTCATATTATTTAGGCATGCACAACAACATTCAAACATATAATACACGGATTAAAATTCAACATTTACCCATAGCATGAGACAATAAATAACATAAAACTTAGAGTGAAATGCACAACAATTAAACGCATCATTTAATATAACTAACATAATGAATAAGAACACTTATCTTTTCAAATATGCAACCATCTGCAGAGGATAGACATTCCACCCAATCGTAAACTTGTTGCTCCAATTCTTAGCAACAAGTCACCCTTGAGATGGGGATATGAATCCATAATAAGAACATGGTTCTTAAGGTCAACTATTGTCCCCTCACAGCAAGCTAATTCCTACAACCATTGCAATCCACCAACTCTCTTTCCCCTCTAAATACACAACCCAAGGAATGGGAACCCCTTATCTTCCACACAGTCCCTCGAAATATTCCACTTCCCTCCAAGGCTCCAGCACAGTTTGGCCAAGAAATTTCTCTACTAGGGACTCCAATAATTTACACCTACAACAAGAATTCTCACAGGAACAACTCACTTTCTCACTTTCCCAATTTGGTACACAAAATATTACTCATGGGAATACAACCTAATTTTCCACAAAATTATAGCTCCACCAGTTATAACTACTTGAGTAGTTAGGGTTTCTCCCTTCTAGAAATTCTCGTACAAGTTTATTCTTGAAACATTTACTTTAATTAATGCCTCGTTAATTCATCATTAATGAATTCACATCATTAATACAAGTATATTGAGAGTGGGTCCCTCTCCTTTTTTTAATAAAAGTTTTAATTAAACTTTTTTTTTTTTAAATTTAATTAATTTTCCTTTAAAATAGGATGATTGTGCTTTAATTATTTGGGAATTATAATAAAATTTTAATCCATGGAAATCATTTCAGATGTGATCTTCATCATCTTATATTTCCAACAATATAAAATTTGTCCAAATCCATCATCTGGATCTCAAGATATGATCTTGTGAAGTTGAGTTGTCACGCAGGCCCATTAAAAAATGCAGCTGACAAATATTTTAATTTCTGAGAAAAATGTATCAACTTTAAGCACTTGAAACATATACCACCATCTTCTACGTCAAAATACCTTTCCAACAGTATAAATTTTGCTGCAGGCGGAGGTCAGGAGCTCAAGATATAGCCTTTGCAATATCGTGGCTCAGCCACCGTCGATCAAGTTTAATTGGTAAATGTGGAACCTTGATTTAATTTCGACTTCCTTTGTTGAATTTCAAATTTTCTTCATTATTCTTATCCCACATGTACTAGAATAAAATATTC
>ML779377.1:1839683-1857118 GCA_009831015.1 Picea engelmannii
TATGAAAGTAATGAGACCATGGGAAAAATGACTAAGTATAAAATGAGAGAATGAATAGAGGTGAAGGGAAAAGAGAGGAGAGAACATGTCACTTAGAACATTTTTCATATGTCTTCTTGCAATACCTCCATTAGAATTTTGGACAGAAGTATGTGTATCTTGGTCATGGATACTCTGATTTTGATTCCAGGAAATGCATGGAGAAGCTGATACCGAGGGCTATGCAATGAAAATATCATAGTTCAAAAATATTTATCTTCTAATATCGTTTTTTTTTTTATTATTCCATGAGCGGGAACATATAGGTGACCAAATTTTGGTCAACATAAAGGTTGTCCATAAATCCCTCTCTAGCATCACACCTACACATAAGGTTTTGTTCATCACTAGGGGTAGTTTTCCCAAGTCCCCCACAAGAATTATTAAACAATGTTTGAAGGGTGATTTTGCATGTTTTGGAAATGCCTCGTGTAACCGACTCTCAATTTGGATTAGGATTTTAGTCCCTATGAAGCTCATCTTGTCAATGGGAATGTATCAAATGTGTTTAATTTCTTTTGAAAAATCATTAATGATTTTCCATGTAACATCCTCATGTCCATTATAGGGATTTTGAGGGAGGCATGTATGTTAAAAGTTAAAACACTAGTTGGGGAAAGGAGTAGTATTGGACTATTCAACCAATACGGGATTTTGCAAAAATCCCATCTTTGATTATGCTTACAATTCAGGATTTACCTATGCCCATTGTGCCTTGGATGATTATTCTCAAAAGTTTTGTTGTAATCTCTTAGATTGAGTGTTGTAGTAATATCAAGTTCTTGATTCAGTGACAAATTCCTTTTACATGGATCATGTGTCATTAGATGTTGGAATGACTCTAGCAATGGATCATTTGAGTTCTATGAAAGAGGGTGTTGTATTCAATGTGGCATCTAGTATTATGGGCTGGTCCCATACATGATTGGTGTCAAACTCTCATGGTCCAAGAATATCAAGTTCAATAATTTGCATATTTTGTTGGGGAAGAATTACTAATAAATCTTTTCATTCATTCAGGTCCATGTTAAGAGGTATGTTCATTGGACATTCGTGGTTTCCATCGACAATCCATGGCCCTAGCCGAAGTTTGTAATACTTGGAAAGTTATTTCCAATGAGCTATCATGCGTCCCAAATGGAGATCGTATGCAAAAGTTCCACCCCTGGGAAGTTGACATATAACCTAACCACCTCAGGGCCCATAATAATTTTGGTGTTTCATATTCTAGGATTACAGTTTTGATGTTTAGGGTTTTTCCCTCCTTGTTTTCTCGGATTCATGACAAAAGGACCTTTTTTCCCTCTTTTGTAATTATTTTTTTTTGAATGAGTGTAGGAGACATCTCTTTGTCTTTAGAGATAAGCTATCACCATTCTAGGTTTGAGTTCTACAGTATTTTTTTATTTTATTCATTAATATAAGTTGGGTTCCAATGTATTTATGTGTTATCTTCTATATTTTATTTGTATCTCATTTCATTCTCAATATAATATAGATTAGTGGTATCATATCATTATGCTTCTTGTTATTTCTCAATGCATGTCCCTAACAAGGTCAAGGTATAGAGAATTGGGTCTTGAGATAGTTTCACTTGGGGACAACTCCTTTTGCTAGCCCAAGAAACCTCCCATGGAGGAAGAAAAGAGAGATGACGAAGTAGGAGATCCTTTCAAAAAATTTATTGAGGAATCCCTCGCATGATAGTAGAATGATATCATGGACAACTTTTTTGAGATCCTTCAACAATTGTCGATGGCAGGCAAGGCACCTTCAACAAGCATCCATTTCGAAGGTGAAACACCCTTCAAGGTACAAGTTAACTTTGATATCCCCTTATTTGAAGGCCACATAGATGAATATTCTTTGGAGAAATGGTTGAATATGTTAGAAGGGTATTACTCTGTTAAAAAAAATTATAACAATAAAAAGATCACCTTCACTCACCTCAAATCCTTCATCCATATCAAAGATTGGTAGGAATGTTACTAGAAGATACATAATGAAGATGAGTCTATGGCATCCTGGACATTATCCATTTGGGCAGCCTTTGTTTATGACCTCAAGGAGGAGTTATACCCTATCAGAAACTATGATGACTAGTACACGAGATTGATCCAGAATCGGATCCAGGAGCTTGATGGGGCTTAGAAAGGCCTAAAACTAAAATTTATCATAATGGATTCAAAACATACGTGTGCATAGGCCTCGTCGATACAAACCCAACGCAACTTGAACAGGCTCAAACGGACATTGTATGCTCAAGTTATGGTGATTTGTTCGTTTTGTCAAACAGGCAAAAAAAATGTTGACTGTACAATCTGTATAGTCCATACAATGCCACGTAGAAGCTGACTGTACAAGTCATACGGTTGTACATATGATGAGGCAAGGCACAGTTGGCAGGTTGATTGGGCTTACGGACACTAACATGGACAGGATAGATGGACCAACCGGGAG
This sequence comes from Picea engelmannii, assembly GCA_009831015.1. Taxonomy (NCBI): domain Eukaryota; kingdom Viridiplantae; phylum Streptophyta; class Pinopsida; order Pinales; family Pinaceae; genus Picea; species Picea engelmannii. The sequence goes on from ML779377.1 coordinate 1,842,183, forward strand.
GTGACATGTGTCACCACTACAAGGGTGACATGTGCCACGCCCATACAACTAACGTGGCATGTCCGTACGGAGATATGTGGTACATCTGTATGGAGACACGTGGTAGGGTACAACACTAATAGGACAGAAAGGTGGCAGAGCTTGTCCAATCAGTGCTTGACACGTGGCACGACCATACGGGTGGCATGGCACATCCGTACGACACATGGCAGTCACAGGTCCAGTGGCAGGTACGGTGGAAGAATGATGTGGCAGGCACATGGACGAGTTGGAGGTCGACACGCGACAATGTACTTGGAGAATGGGGAGGTGCCATGTGGCCCAGACATGGGCCGCCATGTGGCACCCATGGATTGGGTCATTGGTTATTACAAAATATTGGAGTTTCAGAGGTTAGAACCATGGACCTCCCACCGGGCTAAGGTTTGGTAGGGTTGGGCTAGCCAACCTGCCCGCACTTGTACATTGTTAACCATAGCATAAAAATTATATTTAATTTTATGTGGAATGCTATTTGGGCAGAAAAAGGGTTGGGGCCTAGCCCCAACCCTCAGCGTAAACTCCTCCACACAACCATGCAATGTGACCTCACCTATGTTGTGATATGGCACGCACGGTACTATGGAGCTAGCCTCCGGTTTTAACGAACTCCATATGGCCCGGACCCTCATTCAAGTGTTAGCGTGGATATGGATATGACCCTCAACCCCAGTTTCGACAATTTATATGTGACTAGGTGTACAATTGTTAGCGTTGGAGTTTGGGTGTATATGGTTAGCACCCGGTCGGTCAGGCTAGCCCGCTGACCAGAGCACTAGACCAGGTGCTTAACAGTCAGGGGGGCTCAATGGAATAGCGCGTGGGGTGTGGGCACATGGCCACACATGAAATCAGGATCTAGAATCTTGGGGGGCAACACACAGGAGTTATCCCTTGGACACCTGGAGCGCGTCGATACGACCAGGGGCCAGCGCAAAAGGGGTTGCGCCCTAACTATATTTTCCAAATTGGTTTTAAACTATACAATAGTGATTTTGTTGACTTTTATTCAGCATTTTTGGAGATTTTTGGTCATTTTTGTGAGATATTGGGCCCTTTTCGAGGCCAAATCTAGGGGGAAGTTGGGATATGGTTACCAACTTCAGGCCTATATAAACCAGGCCTTCTTGAGGCCATGGGAGGAGATTCAGAGTAGGTTTATGTTGAATATTTTCTAAGCCAAAGACATTTTTATGCAGGTAAGTTGTTAAGGAGCGCACCCTTGCAGGCCATTTTTGGGAGCTCCGGTCATCTGATTTGAGTGTTGTTTCTTCTGTTGGGTTCTAGAGATCTGGTAGAACAAGACTAGATCAGTTTTGTAACCTTTTGACACTGATGTGATGTACTTATTGATCTTTGAACATAAATAAGTAAGCCTCACCCACTGAGACAAAGGCCTGGAGATGTAAGCAAGATTGTCGAACTCCGTTATCACATTGATGTTATGGTTTGTTGTTTTTTTATGCTTCATTTAAGTTTTGTACATGTTTATATGGTTGTCACATTTCTTCTATAATTCTTCCTCTTTATTTAAGGTTCTTAATTGGTTAATCAACACATGCTTAATAACTCAACCATAGTTGTGTAAAAGATCTTTTCAAATCAAGTGGTATCAGAGCTAGTTGACATTTGGATTTGAGTTTTGCATGTTAACCAGGGAAAAGCTACTTCATGGTGAAGTCGAGCTTGTTGAAGAGAATCCATTGATTGGACTGATAAAGAGAACTTCTCATAGTGAGATGATGGCATCAGAAGAGGGACTTTCTCAGGATGAGAAAGAGTTTCGAAAAACTTTCTTCGCCATGTCGAAGTTAAAGAAGGTTTTATACGAGGATTACTTGGAATGGAAACAACCAAATTTGGGTGAATCTTCAAAGGGAAAAAGTGAAGAAGGAGGGGATCCTCTTCAAATTCCTCCTTCACCTCCTTCTTCTCCTTCTTCTTCAAGTTCAAGTTCTAAATCCAATGCAAAGAAACATGTTCATAAACATCAAAATGAAATGCCTTTATTAAAACTTGATGTTAAATTTGAATTACCCATGTATGATGTTGAAGTAAATGAAGAGAGAATTGACCATTGGGTCAGACAGATGGAGGTTTATTGCAATGTGCAACAGATCAAGGACGAGGCCACACAAATCAAGTTGGCATCATTGAGACTTGCAGGCACAGCACTCATCTGGTGGCAAAGCAAGTTGCAAAATGGCACTCAACAAGTGGGTCATTTATTTCCATCATGGCAAAGTTTAATTTTTGCACATAGGAAGCAATTCTATCCTTTGGGTTATAAAGAAAAAGAATTAATTGAATGGCAAGATTTAAAACTAAGAAAAGGACAAACAGTGCAAGAATACACAGATGGTTTTCGAAAAATGGCATTGATGTTAGATATTCTTTTACATACCCAAGAGACTCTTATGAAGTATATAGGAGGTTTACCTGCACGTATTTGAAACATTGTATTCATGTTTGGACCAACTAATCTTGATGAGGTTTTTGTTCAAGCGACATACATTGAAGCAGGGAAAACAAGTGTTGGTGTATCAGGGAAATCATCTTCAAGGAAAGAGGACAAAAGTAAGTGGCATGGAAAGAAGTCAAATGCAATGATGAGAAAGGAAGAGAAGTCTTCTTGCAAGCATTGCAAGAAAGAGGGGCATGATGAGGACCGTTGTTGGAAATTTCATCCCGAGAAGAAGCCAAAGTGGTTCAAGGAAAAGAAAGGGAGGCAAATAGTTGTAGGGACAACATGACCCACAGACTTGGGATTGGATTCAGGTGATGAATCAAAGGTCTTATTGGTTGGTATGACAGGTAAAATTGGTGAAGGAATTGATTGTAGAAGTAACTTGTTTCATATAAGGGTCATCATGCGACACACTAAGGTTGATACATTAATCGATAGTGGATCTAAATCTAACCTAATTTCAGAGGAATTGGTTAAGCAATTGGGATTAAAAACATAGATGCATCATAAGCTAGACACACTTAAATGGATAAGAAATAATCATCAAATGCACATAAGCAAGCAGTGCACATTAAAATTTGCAATTTCATCTAAGTATGTGGATGAGGTAACATGTGATGTGGTGCCACTAAGTGACTGTGGAATGGTATTAGGTAGTCCATACTTGTATGATCGTAAAGCAATCTTCTACAGGGAAAAGAATCAATATCAATTAACCAAAGCAGGTCAAGATTATGTGGTTCATGCTCATCATGTAAAGGAAAATAAAACTCTTCAAACTATGGAACAATTAAAGAAGGCAGTTCAAGCAAGCAACAAACCTATAATTGTTTCAAATCAAGTAATCAATCTTAAGCAAGAACAAGAGATGATTGTAGAATGGAAAATCAATCACAGTTTGCTTCAAGATAAGCTTATGTCGTGCAAATATTACAAACATATCAGCTTATTTGCAGTCATATTTTTTATCCTATAATTAGTAATTTTATCTACATGGATGATAGTGGCATCAGTAAGATGTGACAGGGTACAAATGGCTAACAATATGCGGTCAGTTGTCATGATTGTGTTACAGTTGATCTTGATGAGACAGGTGCACGTTCAGAGACAGAGATCGAGTCGAGTGTCCTATCCTGAGCTTGATGACTGATCAGTAACCTTTTGTGGGACCAAAAGGTCCTTAAGTGGGGAGGTGTGATCCAAGAGCTTGATGGGGCTCAGAAAGGCCTCAAAATAAAAGTTCTCATAATGGCTTCAAAACGGACATGTGTGTAGGCCTCATCGATACGAACCCAACACAACTTGAATGGGCTCAAACAGACGCGTATGCTCAAGTTATGGCGACCTGTTCATTTTTCCAAACAGGCAAAAAAAATGTTGATTGTACAATCTGTACAGTGCCACGTGGAAGATGAATGTATAGGTCGTACGGTCATACAACTGACGTGGAAAGGCACAATTGGCAGGATGACTAGGCATACGGAAGCTGACATGGACATGACAGGTGGATCAATCGGGAGGTGACTTGTGTCACCACTGCAAGGGTGACATGTGGCACACCCGCATAGCTGACGTGGCACGTCCGTATGGAGACACGTGGCATGTCTGTATGGTGACACATGGTAGGGTATAGCACTGACAGGATAGACAAGTGTCAGAGCTGGTCCAATCAGTGCTTGACATGTGGCACGACCTTACGGGTGACATGGCACATTCTTACGACACGTGGCAGTCACAGGTCTAGTGGTAGGTACAATGGTAGAATGGCATGGCAGGCACGTGGAAGAATTGGAGTTCGACACGTGGCAATGTACTTGGAGAATGGGGAGGTGCCACGTCGCACCCATGGATTGGGTCGTTGGTTATTGCAAAATATTGGAGTTTGAGAGGTTTGAACCATGGACCTCCCACCAAGCTAAGGTTTGGCAGGGCTGGGCTAGCCAACCCGCTCGCACTTTTGCATTGTTAACCATAACATAAAACTTATATTTAAGTTTATGTGAAATGTTATTTGGGTGGAAAAAGGGTTGGGGCCTATCCCCAGCCCTCAACGTAAACTCCTCCACATGACCATGCAATGTGACCTCACCTTTGTTGTGATATGGCATGCACAGTACTATGGAGTTAGCCTCCAGTTTCAATGAACTCCATATGGCCCAAACCCTCGTTCAGGTGTTAGCGCGAATATGGATATAACCCTCAGCCCGGGTTTCGGCAGTTTATATGTGACTAGGTGTACAACCGTTAACGTTGGAGTTGGGTGTATATGGTTAGCGCTCAGTCGGGTGGGGTAGCTCGCTGACCAAGGTGCTATACCAGGTGCTCAACAGTCTAGGGCTCAATGGAATATCACATGGGGTGTGGGCACATGGCCACACATGAAACCAGGAGTTGGAATCTCGGGGGGCCAGCACGCAAGAGTTGGCCCTTGGACACCTGGACTGCGTTGATATGACCAGGGGCCAACACAAAAGGGGTTTCACCCTAAATATATTTTCCAAATGGGTTTTAAACTATACAATAGTGATTTTGTTGACTTTTATTCATCATTTTTGGAGATTTTTGGCCATTTTTGTGAGATATTGGGCCCTTTTCAAGGCCAGATCTTGGGGGGAAGTTGGGAGATGGTTACCTACTTCAAGCCTATATAAACCAGGCCTTCTTGAGGCCATGGGAGGAGATTTAGAGCATGTTTATGCTGAATATTTTCCAAGCCAAATCCATTTTTATGCAGGCAAGTTGTTGAGGAGTGCACCTTTGCGGGCCATTTCTCAGAGCTCTGGTCATCCGATTTGAGATTTGTTTCTTCTGTTGGGTTCTAGAGATCTGGTAGACAAAGACTAGATTAGTTTTGTAACCTTTTGGCACTATTGTGATGCACTTATTGAGATTTTAACAGAAATAATAAAGCCTCACCCACTGAGACAAAGGCACAGAGACGTAGGCGAGTTTGTCGAACTCCGTTATAACATTGGTGTTATGGTTGGTTGTTGTTTTATGCTTCATTTCAGTTTTGTAAATGTTTATATGGTTGTCACATTTCTTCTATAATTCTTCCTCTTTCTTTAAGCTTCCTAATTGGTTAATCAACGCATGCTTAATAACTCAACCATAGTTGTGTAAAAGATATTTTCGGATCACCTTCGCTCACCTTAAATCCCTCATCCATATCAAATATTGGTAGGAATGTTACTAGAAGATACATAATGAATATGAGTCTATGGCATCCAAGATGGGATCCACTTGGGTGGCCTTTGTTGATGACCTCAAGGAGGAGTTATACCCTATCAGAAACTATGATGACTAGTACATGAGATGGATGACTCTACGTCAAGAAAGAGACCAAATGGTGTCAGAGTACATTGGAATATTCCATACCTTATGCTTAAAGTTGGGTATCAGAGACTCTGAGCGGCACCTGGTTCTGAAGTACCACAGTGGAATACATAGATACATCCAAACAAAGATGGATTTATTGAACATCTTCTCACTAGGAGTTGCTTATCGATATGTTGTCAAAATTGAGCAAAAATTGAAGGATCGAAATAAGTAGGAGTTTGGGTTTGCAAATATGCAATAATAGAATCATAGAAAATGTGGCCCTAACTCATAGAGCAAGGGATAGAGCATGGAAGGACAACCTCAAGAGATCCAATCCAATTCATAGGAAAAGAATGGTAATGGGAATAAGAAGAAGGACATTAGAAAGTGGTGTGAGTTCCACAAAATCCCCTGGCACAACACTGATGAATGCAACTCAAAATAGTCAGTGTTGACCAAGCTTAAATAAAAAGAGTCAGACCTTGACTTAGAATATAATTGAAATAAGGGAAAGTGGATCATCGATGAGGAACCCGGTGCTACCATCACAATTGCAATGATTCAACTAGACGAGTTAGAGGAGCCTAAGTAAGGGAAGCACCTCTTCCATTCATATATGTGGGTTAAGGGAACCCCATTGCATTTCATTGTTGACAACATGAGCTAGAAGAACCTAATCTCAGTCAAGGTCATCAAGAGATTGAGGATATCGATGATTCCACACCCCCAACCATAAACCATTGGTTGGTTGAGCCAAGGATGAGAACTGTGCATCAGCCATTAGTGTCTCCTATCCTATGACATCAAGCCAATAAAATATGAGGTACTATGTGATGTTTCCCCACTCAAAGTTTGTGATGTTATTTTAGGACAACCTTATATGTGGAAACATCATGTAGATTATGAGTCCTGACCCTATAGTGTGATTATCACTTTGGGGGTTCATCCCTATTAGGTACCCGAGGTAGTTATGACTACTGCAATTTCCTTGATCTTGGTAAAATAGTGTCTAAAATTAATCCCACGGGGCATGAAGTTTGTCCTATTCATGGTTTGGTCAAAAGGGGAACAAAATTTCACTGCGACCACCATAACTTCAACACAAGGTATCTCTACACAATATAAACAGGTGGACAAGCTTGTAGAGGAATATAGACACCTCTTCTCTTCACCTATATGCATGCCTATGCAATGTTAGGTCAAACATCCCATTGATTTGATACCTGGTGCTCCCTTTCCCAACGGTCCGATATACAAACACTCCCTTTTGTAGAATGAGGAAATAAAGTGTCAAATTCATGATCTCGTTTGCAAGGGCCACATTCAACCAGCTCCTCACCTTGTGGGATCCCAATTGTGTTGGTGTAGAAGAAGGATGGAATATGGCATCTCTATAATTATTATAGATCCCTGAATAAAATCACTTTCAAGAAATGATGGCCAATCCCCTGGATTGATGATCTTCTTGACCAGCTCAAGGGTGTCATGTCCTTTATCAAGATCGATCTAAAATCAGGCTATTAAAAAGTTATGATAGAATCAATTGATGTATGGAAGATAGACCTCAAATATAAATAAATCCTCTTCGAGTGGTTGGTCGTGCCTTTTGGCTTGACTAATTCTCCAATGACATTCATGAGGATGATGGATGATATCTTGCAACCATTCACAAACTATTTCGTGGTGGTCTATTTAGATGGCATCCTCACCTGCAATCAAACCTGGGCAGAGAACTTGCAACACATTCAACAAGTCATGAGCACCCTGCAGCAATACAAGTTATACGCCAACCTGGAGAAGTGATCATTCAGCATGTATAGAATCCAATACTTAGGATTCATTGTGGATAAACATGGGGTGTCTATGGACCCAACCAAGATCCAAGTCATTCATGGTTGGCTAGCTCAGATGACTCTAGTATATCTCTATAACTTCCTGGGCCTCTCCAACTTATACCAAAGGTTTGTGTTAGGGTTCTCTCATATAGCTTGGCCCTTAAGTCAAGTCACTAAGGGGGGAGATAAAGCCAAGTTTTCCTGGTCTAAATCATAACAGAAATCTTTCCAGGATCTAAAACAATGCCTCTATTTTGCACCTATCCTCGCATTTCCATAATACAATAGTCGTTCGAGATTGAGACAAATACATCATACTATGCTATCAGTGTCTTCCTCACTTAAAAAGGACATCAAGTTTAATATCATAGTGAAACATTATCTGATGTTATCCATAGGTATCCCACCTATGACAAGGATATGTACTCCATAGTGCAAGCATGCCGACAATGGAAGAATTACATTATGGAAAAGGAAATGATCATCCACATTGATCACAATCCTCTGCATTTCATGTAGATGCAAGGGAAGTTATAGAATGACTGCCACCAAAAGTGGTCCACATGCGTACAACAATTCCACTTGAACATCAAGTATAATATGGGAATCACCAATCAAGTTGCAAACTACCTCAGTTGACCTCCAGTTGCAGCACTCACCATGATGCTCAACTCTTTCAGGCATGATACCTCAAGGTGGTCCCAGTTATATGGTAGTGATATTGATGGGTGCATACTTCCATCTCAAGGATGGAATACTATTCCATCTAGGTCATCTTTGTGTTCCTTCAAGAAAGCATGCAAAGATGACTTGGGAAGCTCATTACAATCAGGTGGCAGGACACTTCGTCGTGGAAAAAACAGTGGTAGTACTGCAAAAGTATTTTCATTGGTCGTATCTTGGAAATCAAGCACTACATGTATCATCATCAAACTCGCCATTAAGAAACAATGGATATACAACCCTCTTACTACTCTTGATGGAACTTAGGAGTCCATCTCAATGGATTACATGTCTGGTATGCCTTCAACCAAGCATGGTATTGATTGGCGAGGCCACTGCCAATCTCTTCTTCGAGCATGTTTGGGTTCATCTCGGGCTACCATGGACTATTATTTTATATCATGATAGTATGTTCTTGAGTACATTCTAGTCAAGTCTATGGTCAATGATGGGCACCAAGATCACCAAGTCAACTACCTTCCACCCCCAAATTGATGGAAAGACAGAGGTATTCAATAGGATGATTGTGCATATCTTGAGAATGTACAACTCCAAATATCCCCACACATGGGATGAGAGTATTCCTTATGTTCAACATAGCACAATAAATCCCTTTATAGATCTACTAGCCATATCCCTTTTTCAAGTGTGCTTGGGGTTTTGACCATTGAACTCAATTGACATAGCTCTTCCCATTACATCCACATTGAAAGAATCTACCCATACTCAAATGAATGTTGATAAGGAATCTAGATTTGTGAAAGGATTCATCACATCTGCCAAAAAGTCCATGACATCTTGCATAAATCCCATGCCAAGTAAAAGCAACGACATGACCAACATGGGGTTCCACAAAAGCTTCAGGTTGATGATAAGGTCTGGTTACATTTGTAGAAAGAGCATATTGAATGACCCCATTGCAAGCTTCACCCATTTTGATATGGTCCTTACACCATCACAAAGGCTATAGATGAGAATTCTTTTGAATTAAGTATTCCCCCATTCCTTGGCCTACATCCAGTCTTTAATGTGGAGATCATTAGCCCATATTTTCCACCTCTATTGGACACATCGAAGGTAGTTGAGCACTTGGACCCTAGAGAAATCAACCTCGATTTTCTTAAGAAGGATACAGTTTATCAAATCATGGATACACATATGAAAGGTAACCAAACATAAAGCTTTATCGAGTCATCAAAGCAGGGCAATTTCTTCACCAAGGAAACTGGCTCACTAGCATCCAAATTCAATAGAATTTTCCCCATCTCATGAGGGAACTTAACACAATGGAGACCAAGGGGATGAATGATATAGGTGGATCTAGGTGGTCTCCCACCTCTTCCACTAACTAAATGATTCTCTATATTCTTGGTATTTTTTATACGGTTCTTCGAGTCTTAAACCTCCGGGCTCGTTTTGAGGCCCTAAACAATGTTTTTTGGACATTCGGGGAGGGGTAGAAGATAGTTCTTTCCAAAGAGATATCGTGTACCTGAAATGGAGATTGTATGCAAAAGTTACGATCTCGGGAATTTGACGTATCAACCACCTTGGGGTCCACAATACTTTTGGCATTTCATCTTCTAGAGTTAGGGTTTTGATGTTTAGGAGTTTTGCCTCTTTGTTTTTAGGCTTCATGATAAAAGGTCATTTTCAACCTCTTTGTAATCATGTTTTTGTGAATGAGTGTAGCATGCATCTCTTTCTCTTCAGAGATAAGCTACCACCATTCTATCTAGTTTGTGTTCTACAATATTCTACTATTTTATTCATTAATAGAAGTTGGGTTTCACTGTATTTATGTGTTCTCTGTTATATTTTGTTTTTATGTCATTTTTTTCTCAATATAATCTGAATCATTATTACAACTTCAAAGATTCTATATTTTAAATATGTAATGCACATACTAATGGCTATGGCATGCATTTCATGCACCCTTATGTTGATTGCATAACCCGCTTTATTATATTTTTCCTTGATGTGCTTGATGTCGAATTCATATTCACTAATAAATTCCAGCCATCTACTTTGTCTGGTATTTAGTGTCGGTTGCTCAAAGAATATTTCATACCACTATGATCTATCTTCAATTCAAATTTTCTTCCCATGATATAAATCCTCAACATTTTTAAGGCATGAACCATGGTTGCCAACTCTAAGTCATGGGTAGCATAAATTATTTCATTTTCTTTAAATATCCTTGAATCATAGCATATGACATGCCCATTTTGAATAAAGACTCCACCAAGCCCTTCCTTGCATGCATCTGTACACACACAATCCTCATCTAGATATTCAACGTTTAAGATAGATGCACTAGTTAATAAATCCTTCAAGTGTTAGAAACTCTCTTCACAGTTGGTTTTCCATTTTAAATAAGGACTCCACCATATTTTCCACCTCTAGTGGACACCTCGAAGGTATATGAGCACTTGGCCCCTAGAGAACTCAACGATGACTGCCTTGACTAGGATACAGTTGATCGAATCATGGATACACATATGAAAGGCACCCACCAACAGAACATATAGTTCTACCAGGTCGTCAAAGCAGGGCAATTTATTCACCGGGGAAAGTGGCTCACCAGGAGACAAATTCAACAGAAGTTTCCCCATATCATGAGGGAAATTGACACAATGGAAACCATTTCTTTCTAAAGAGGGAGGATTGATCTAGGTGGATTTTAGTGCCTGCCCACCTCTTCCACTGGCTCAACGGTTCTCTATATTCTTGGTAGTTTTTCTACGGTTTTTTGAGTCCTAAAATTCTAGGGTCGTTTTGAGGCCCTAAACAATGTTTTTTGGACATTTGGGGGGCCAGGGGATAGTTCTTTCCAACAAGCTATTGTGCACCCCAAACGAAGATTGTATGCAAAAATTACACTCCCAGGAAATTGACGTATCAACTAACCACCTCAGGGACCACAATACTTTTGGAATTTCATCTTCTAGGGTCAGGGTTTTGATGTTTAGGGTTTTTAGCTCTTTGTTTTTTAGGCTTCATGATAAAAGGCCATTTTCAGCCTCTTTTTCATTATGATTTTGTGAATGAGTGTAGAGGACATCTCTTTCTCTTTGGAGATAAGCTACCACCATTCTATCCAATTTGTGTTCTACAGTATTATATTATTTATTCATTAATAGAAGTTGGGTTTCACTATATTTATTTGTTCTTTGTTATATTTTGTTTGTATGTCATTTCATTCTCAATATAATATGAATCATTATTACAACTTCTAAGATTCTATATTTTAAATATGTCACGCACATACTAATGGCCATGGCATGCTTTCATGCACCCTTCCGTTGAATGCATAACCCACTTTATTCTATTTTTCCATGATGTGCTTGATGTTGAATTCATATTCGTTGATAAATTCCAACCATCTACTCTGTCTGGTATTTAGTGTTGGTTTCTCAAAGAATATTTCAGACCACTATGATCTATCTTCAATTCAAATTTTCTTCCCATGATATAATGCCTCGACATTTTTAAGGAATGAACCATAGTTATCAACTCTAAGTCAGAGGTAGCATAATTTATTTCATTCTCTTTAAATATCCTTGAATCATAGCATATGACATGCCCATTTTGAATAAAGACTCCACCAAGCCCTTCCTTGCATTCAGGTGTACACACACGCAATCCTCATCTCAATATTCAACCTTTAATATAGATGCACTAGTTAATAAATCCTTCAAGTGTTGGAAACTCTCTTCACATTTGGTAGTCCATTTTGAATAAGGACTCCACCATATTTTCCACCTTTATTGGACACCTCGAAGGTAGATGAGCACTTGGCCCCTAGAGAACTAAACCATGACTGCCTTGAGCAGGATATAGTTGATCGAATCATGGATACACATGTGAAAGGCACCCACCAATAGAACATATAACTCTACTAGGTTGTCAAAGCAGGGAAATTTCTTCACCAAGGAAAGTGGCTCACCAAGAGCCAAATTCAATAGAAGTTTCTCCATATCATGAGGGAACTTGACACAATGGAAACCGTTACTTTCTAAAGGGGGAGGACTAATCTAGGTGGATTTTAGTGGCTTCCCACCTCTTCCCTGTCTCAATGGTTCACTACATTCTTCGTAGTTTTTCTACGGTTTTTCGAGTCCTAAACTTTTGGGGTCATTTTGTATGCAAAATTTGCACTCCCAGGAAGTTGACGTATCAACTAACCACCTCAGGGCCCACAATACTTTTGGTATTTCATCTTCTAGGGTTAGGGTTTTGATGTTTAGTGTTTTTAGCTCTTTGTTTTTTAGGCTTCATGATAAAAGGCCATTTTCATCCTCTTTGTAATTATGTTTTTTTGAATGAGTGTAGCAGACATCTCTTTCTCTTCAGAGATAAGCTACAACCATTCTATCCAATTTGTGTTCTACAATATTCTACTATTTATTCATTAATAGAAGTTGGGTTTCACTGTATTTATGTGTTCCATGCTATATTTTATTTGTATGTCATTTCATTCTCAATATAATCTAAATCATTATTACAACTTCTAAGATTGTATATTTTTAATATGTTTTGCACATACTAATGGCTATGGCATGCATTTCATGCACCCTTCAGCTGAGTGCATCACCCACTTTATTATATTTTCCCTTGATGTGCTTGATGTCGAAGTCATATTCGTTGATAAATTCCAGTCATCTACTTTGTCTAGTATTTAGTGTTGGCTTATCAAAGAAGTATTTCAGATCACTGTGATCTATCCTCAATTCAAGTTTTCTTCCCATTAGATAATGCCTCAAAAATTTTAAGGCGTGAACCATGGATGCCAACTCTAAGTCAGGGGTAGCATCATTTATTTCATGCTCTTTAAATATCCTTGACTCATAGCATATGACATGCCCATTTTGAATAAGGAATCCGCCAAGACCTTCCTTGAATGCATATGTGCACACAACAAAATCCTCATCTAGATATTTAACCTTTAATATAGGTGCACTAGTTAATAAATCCTTCAAGTGTTGGAAACTTTCTTCACATTTGGTAGTCCATTCAAAATGTATTCCTTTATTTTGCAAGGATGTTATCGGGTGTGCAATCTTGGATAAACCCGCAATGAATCGCATGTAGTAACCAACTAGACCCCTGAATGATATAACCTCTGAAATATTCTTTGGTGTTGGCCAACTTTTGATTGCTTCAATATTTTATGGATCTAATACTATGCCACCCTCTAGGATAATGTGACCCAAATAATGGATCTATTTTTTATAAAAAGTGTACTTTCTAAACTTGCCATATAATTGGTGCTCTCTCAACACCTAGAACACCATTCCCAAATGATATGCATGATCCTCCTTTGTCTTGGAGTAGATAAGAATATCATCCAAGAAGACAATAACAAATTTGTCCAGGTAATCTCTGAATACTCCATTCATTAGACACATGAAATTAGTTGGTGCTTTTTTCAACCCAAATACAAACTCATAATGACCAAACCTTGTCTAAAAATCTCCCTCTCATTGGTGTCATCTTCTTTGATTATCACTTGATGGTAACCTGACCTTAGGTCAATCTTGGAAAATATATTTTCTCCCTTCAACTGATCAGAAATATCGTCAATCCTCATCAAAGGGTACTTGTAACAAAGTTATCAACTTAACGAGAAATTTCCAAAGTTCTCAGTTTTTAGAGGTTGCATTTAGTGGCTATTTTTACCCCCATTTCAAAAAGTGGTGCTATTGATAGCACCCCTTTTTTGCAGGGTGACTTAAATTGCGACTTGTTTGAAATTTTGGCCTTGACAACCAATACCATTGCAGAAAATTGACCCTCAAATCGAAAAGTAGTGCTACCAGTAGCACCCTTTTTAATTTTTGGAGTTAAAATTATGAATTAATTGAAACATTGGTCTTGATCACTTATATTGTCATGAAAAAATAACTTCGAGTTGGCTTATAAATTGAAAAGTTGTATTTTATTTATTAATCAATTTTTTTTATTTTTTTTTTAATTTCGATTAAAAAAATAAATTGAAAAAAAAACTCCATAAACATTTTTTTAAAGAAAAAAAAAACACATTTTTTTATTATTTTAATATTTTTTTAAGAAAGAAAAACACGTTTTTGAAAAAAAAAACATTTTTCTATTAAAAAAACACATTTTTAAACTAAAAATACACCATTTTTTAATTTAAAAAAATGTATTTTTTTTGCTAGCGTGTCTGTGACTTGTGGGACTAGCCTCTGGCTAAGAAACCATGATCTAGGGGCATCTAAGTCGTCAAAATCACATGGGGATCGCACACGACCTAGGCCACATCAACCCTTATCATGGCTACATTTTTTGGTGTCTCCTCCCAGGGATGGGTTTCGAACTTGGCTAGTCATGCAGAATGAGGCCCATCAAAACCAATCGAACTATCTGTTAGCACTCTGTAATTTGCCCAAGGTTGTGGAGGTAGTCACAGAGGAAACATCAAAACCACTTCGAGTCAGGGATCTAGCCCTCGGAGACTCAGAGAAGGATCTCTCTGTCAAATTTAGATTTGTTTGAAATAGGATATTAGGCTAGTTATGCAGAATAGG
>ML779377.1:1869792-1890903 GCA_009831015.1 Picea engelmannii
GGAAAGGAAAAACAAAAATCCATCAATACTAGAAGTACAGGGATGGCAGTTCCAAATGGAGGGTCTGGGACAAGCTTAATCCACAAAACAGAGCCCAGATCGAAACAATAACGAAAGAGGTGGAGGAGGAATTGGGGAAAAGAAAAATTGGGGTCTCGAAAGAAGATGATCAATTGAGGTGGGGCAGGAAAAATGGGAGCGAATTCAACTTAAAAGAAGCACGGTATTACATTATGGGCCAGGACCAAGAAAATCAGGAGCAATAGTGGGAAAAGATCTAGAAAAGTCCCCAATGGTCAAAAATCAAAATGTTTGAATGGCTAGTACTACACAACTGAATTCTAACCTGGGAGAACCTCATGAAAAGGGGTTTCATAGGCCCTTATCGTTGCCATCTATGTCAGGTCCAAAAGGAAGCAATTGATCATCTCCTCGACAATTGCAATTACACAGCCGAAATTTGGGATTGGGCGGCATGCATTTACCGCCAATCCAATAGGGTCTAGGGGAACATCAGCGCAACCATAAAAAAATGGAATGAAAGTTACAGTGAAAATGAAATGGTGAATATTTGTTGGAACCTAACACCAGGGATGATCATCTGGGAAATCTGGAAAGAAAGGAATCAGCGCATCTTCAGGAATGACAGCCTACTGACAGAAAGGCTAAAGGATGCAATAGTCTCTCAAATAAGAGAAATGGTGCAGAGCCACAACTGCAATAAGGAGAAATTTCAACTTACAGACCAAGACTCTCGCATCTTGGAATTTTTCCATCTAAAAGAATGGAGCAACAACATACCCATGGGGCGTGTTCCACAATTCCATATAGGAGCCCGCAACTGGACTCCCCCGCCATCAGGGTTCCTCAAACTAATTTTTTTCGAGGTGGAAAAAGGAAATCCGGGAGTGGCAGGGGTAGGTGGCGTGATCAGGGATAGTGGTGGAAATAACATCCGATTGTACGCAGGGAGCATGGGAAACTCAACCAACAATGCAGCAGAGTTTGGAGACCTGGAGCTTGGACTTGAAATACTAAGCTAAGAAAGGATGACAAACACCATCGTGGAAGGTGACTCAACCCTGGTTATCAACACTATGAAAAAACTCCAAAATTGCACCAGAGTGGGAAAGGTTCAGAGATACTGGCGCCTTGCACACTCCCTGCATAAAATCCAGGAGCATCTGAGAACATTGAAAACAGTGAGTTGCAGTGGGTGCGCAGGTCAGCTAATGCTCTTGCAAATAGACTTACCAACGAGGGGGTCGGCAAGGAAGGCTCGGAACTAGACGATGCCTAGATCAGCATTCTGAGCAGGCAACTCAAGACAGGCTGCAGCCATCTGGCGGAAAAATATTGTGGTGACAACTTAAGCATGGAAATTCACATCGAGGAGGACAACACAAGGCCTCTCAAAAGGTACGTGGGACCCAGGCAGAATATGATTTCCTAACACTTGACCACCAATTGTCATGCAAGATCACAGTGACTAGCAGGCGAGGGACCGGAAGTAAGGTCGATACATTAGTAAGAGTTGCAGGGAAAGTACGGGGGAATGGACAGGCAGCAAGTCGAATGCAATGAATGACTTAAGGCATGAGGGGTTGGTGATAACCAGGAGTGATCCACCAGCCCCCATTACAGGCACGGGGAGAAGCACAGTCGAATCATAAGCGAGCAAGGGAAGTGAAACATACCGGGATAAAGGTCGAACCATCTTGACCAAACGAGCGTTAACAACAAAAACTGACGATAGCGCTCACCACCTCGGGAAAACCATGGTTGGAAGTACAGGCTCGCAGCGGGGGAAATCCAATAAAAAGAGGGATAGTAGGAATAGACGCAAACAAAAGGAGCGCAACAGTAAGGGTTATTACAGTTTCAAAGGCACGAAAAGTAAGGATACCTGTGAAGTGAGGCACAGGATGAGTAGCCAGAGCAGAAGATCCGACAGGCAAAGCGGGATGGCACGACTGAAGCATACACATAGGAAGAGGAACCCCCTTGGGAAGGAAGTCCCAGACAGTTCACGGCGGATAACAAGAATGGAGCAGACAGTGAAGGATGCGAAGGGAACCTTCCATGCTTTGGTTGCGTCGAAGGGGAAGGCGACCATCACTCAGTGGGAAAAAGAATTAAAGGACAAGCGCAAAGTTAAAGAGTGGGATGACATGGTGTAAGAAGCGGACTCGGTAACTGATCTAGGGGGCACACGACCTAGCGAAACCCTCTACCACAAAATGGTAGAGATGGTCTGGCTAACCAAGATGTTGATTAGGAAAGTGAATTCAGAGAAGGAAGAAGCCAGACATGAGGATAACAGGGAAAACAAGACAATGTTGGACGAGATCCTGTGTCACCTCAGCAGTTTGGAAACTATCATCAAACTGTTAGTAGAGGTAGAGAAGGACCAAAAATGCAAGCTGGAACAATTGGCGGCTCAGTTTCACCTTTACCTACACTATGTTCATCACATGGACATCACGCCTACTGATGGACAAGGCGTGCCAGCCCAAATCAGGAAGACTCGCACGGTTTCCCCAAAGGAAGATAACAAGAGCCAGGCGGATGGCGGGAAGTAGCACCCCCAAGTGCCGAAACACCTCATAGTTTCGGATTTATGATTTGTTAGTCTAATGACAGTTATGTTAGGCAATGGCAGGTTAGTTCAAACCTATTCCAAAATCTGGTTTAGGGGGATGTTTTAGTTTTTATCTTTATGTTCGTGTCTTTTCAAACGGGGTAGGGAAGGTCTGGTCTGGTTTCCCCTGGTGGCAGACCAGTACCATCCACCGCAACTATCAACTCGAGCAGCAGGGACCCCCTGGTCTGGTTTCCTTCTAGGCAAACCAGGATCCCCACTTTTGTATCATAATACTTACCAGTAATATAGATTCCTACACTCACTTACAAAAAAAAAACTCTCAAATTGTTGAAAATATTGTAAGTTTTGAAAAGAGAGATAGAGTATAAAACCTCATACACTTAAAAATTCGATATATATTCTAGGGTAAATGCTATAATAAAATGTATGATCTATAAGCTATGTTTTGGTTCCATATCTTTTGTTGGATAAAAAAATGTAATAATACTATTTGAAAATATCAAAATCAAACCATTAAAATTTTGCAAATATATATTACTAAAAAAATAAAGCATTTTATTTTTTATTAGATAAAAAAATATAATAATAATATTTGAAAATATCAAATCAAACTATTAAAATTTTGCAAATATATTTTATTAAAAAGGAAAAATAAAACATTGAACCTTAAATTATAATTTCATAAATAAATAAACTATAATGCATAAATGTGAAAAAATGTATATTAACATAAAAACAATCATTATAAAAGTGTGTATTTTGCCATTACTAAAATTTGAATCGATTCATATTACAATATATAGAAAATAAAGAAAGGATGATTTGCATAGTAATGATGTTACCATGAGCTAACCACATGTGGATGTGTACGGAATGCAACTTTTATATTTTATTTGTAAAAAATATTTTGCTTAAAAAGTTGTTAGAGTGTATTGAACTTTCACATTTTATCGTGAAAACATTTGGCTTTACAAATCGACTATAAGGTCCATGAAAAAAACACAGAAAGTCCTAGGTGGAAAATGTGTACCATCATTTTTCTAATACAAATTCCAAGAATAAGGCTATATTGGATATAATTTTTTCCACTTCATTGGACCTTAGGACCTTGGAATCCGTCCATCCATGCTTTTAACATCCATGCTCTTAATATTGATAATGATATTTTCTAGTAGCATTCTTGAGGTTTTTGATAAATGCCAATGCATTGGTAAAGCCACCTCAACAAAGTTTTTCTCATCACCGGACCAAAATTAGTTTTAGAACATAGTTTTCTATTGATTCTTTGTATTTACTTATACTCGAAAAAAAAATCTGACTCTTCTTCTTTACTTAGAATTGAAAAAGTTTTTTATTGGTCTCTTCATATTTACTTAGAATTGCAATTTATTTATTGTAATTAATTCATTCATTAAGGAGAGGGGAATCATTTTGGTACAATTCTTTGTACAGTTTTAAAACACATTTGAATTTGTATTACCGTCAAACTTTTAACAAAATTAAAGATATATCATTGTTGAGGTAAAAAATGAAACATATATCAATCCGGGGTTGCATTGTTTTGCTTCTTTGGGTTACGTTGGGACATGAGAGTGATATAAATTAGGTACATGCTTAGGCTATTATATATATATATATATATAATGAAGTGCAATAACTTAATAAATATATAATATATATATTTATATTATTTTGAAACGGGATTCAATTTTCATTGAATCCATGGATGTTAGAATAGTCAATGTTATTGAAAACATTAACTATTCAATTCACTTTTCAAAATAATATCGAGATGTATATACTCTGCTATTAGTCCATGTCATTCGGGTTGGTAGGGACTAATAGTAATCGATTTTATCTTTTTTTATTCAATTCACTTTTCAAAATAATATCGAGATGTATATACTCTGCTATTAGTCCATGTCATTCGGGTTGGTAGGGATTAATAGTAATCGATTTTATCTTTTTTTATTAAATCTGCATGTAAATCAATGAATTATTAGTATTTTAACCTAAGTTTTGGTATATCCATAAATTTTTATCCTAAGTTACAAGTTGGAGGTTTTATTTTAATCTAAGTTTTGGTATATCCATAAATTTTTATCCTAAGTTGTAAGTTGTAAGTTGGAGGTTTTATTTGGCCTCTTACCAGACTAGGGAAAAGATAACTTAGTTGGAGGTTTTATTTGGCCTCTTACCGAGACGAGGGAAAAGATTGCTTAGTCTATGTTGATTTAAAGCATGCATTTTCATAGTGGTTTTTGTCCAACAAAGTAATGCTAGAAATATCTCTTATATTACTTCTTAACCTTAAATGTTAAAGATTGAATCGCTTTGCAACAATGCATAGTCCATAGTGAGTTGATCTACCGCTGCCACCAACGCGGCCATGCAAAACTGCCACCATGCAAACCTTTTTTTTATCTTCGACCACTGATCAGATTGAGATACGAGAGCGAAATCTTCAGGTTATTCTACTAATTTTTATGAAAAAAAACATTTCTTCTGGTTTATATCAATACTGATCATCGTTGTGTAAATGTGAAAATTTGTATGACTAATTCTTGTATGTCTAATTTGTGACAAATTGGCAGATCAGTACATAGGGCATAAAGATGAAAAGCTGGATAGAAACAGTCAAGTACATACTTTGATCAATGGAAGACGGTGAAATTACTATTTATGCATATGACACAGCATGGATAACATTGGTTCCAGCTTTAAATGGTTGTTATACTTAATACAAGAAGAATTCAAAGGGAGAAGGTATGTACCTGTGCTCTTCCACAATGGCAGGCATGTCTGCGAGTCTCTCAACATTCTCAAATATATCAAGGCTCTCCTAATTATGTAGTATATCTTATGAAGACTGCTTCAAAGGGCCTAAGGAGGACTAAAATCAGTCGTTCAAGAAAAGGAAGGAGGAGGCCTTGAGATCCGGGGCTGCATCATGCCTGGCGAAGGGCCTCCCACTCCTCTGACGGGACCGGATAAGCCCGGTTGTGCTTGAACGAGGGGCACTGTGGGGATTCCTCGGCCCACCGCTCTGCCTAAACCGGGGCCTACCTGAGCTGCGTCGGCGGTCTTGACTCGTGATTCATCGGGCGGGGGCAGGCCTTCGACTATCATGGTAACCACTTCTTCCCCATGGAAGAGGACGAGGCCGAGGGTTCGCCTTTCCTCTCGCTCTTCTTTCTTGTTTGTTATGACTTCCTTCTTGGGAGGAAGTCTTCTGAACTCTTCACAATCCCCCAACACCAAATTCATGTGGCAATCGAATGCCATGATTTTTCCAATTAGGTGACGCTCGTCCTAGATCGTCACCCGCATTCTGTAGTTTATGTATTGCAGCATCTTCGAACTCTTCGACATCGAAATTTTGACTGCCGACCACCTCTGCTAGAGGAGGAGGACAACGATGATGAATTTCAGCCAGCCCTACTGTGATGGGACTCAACCCTAGTCTCCCTCTCTTCAGTATAAATGAAAATGGTCGAAAGAAAGTCTTTGCGTCGCGGCTGCTTTTCTTTAAACCCTCTCTCTAAATTGTTTAAACCCTCCTCCCCTACATTCCATACCAAAGCCCTTTTGCATAACCTGTAGAATCTTACGGTTGTTGAATCAACTTAATCACCAGAATTGACTGGATCATATCAGACTAGTGTTGGATCTATGCCGACAAGTATGCCACACTTGGTTCTTTGTATGACAGTCCATATGTCACTTTGACACTAACTTCTGATAGTGGAAATCAATTAATCTTATCTGTGTCGTAAGTACTTTGATATTATTAATGTAGTTGGGGCGCATGCATACGAATCATTTGCAGCAAAGCTCTTTTGCGGAAATGTGGGAGCGACCGGTTCTAATCTCTGTAAGAATGACATTAGGTGTAACCAACTCAAGCTCATAATTATGATGCCAAATATTATAGCAACATGCACATAGAAAAATGTTCCTTGCAATCTCCAAATCATGAATAGTTTAAAAGAGTTTATCCAAGACAATTTGGAGAAATAATGAAATTTCAGATACATGGATGTTTAGATTGCATGAAAATCTACAGATCTGAGTGCTCCATTGGAGTGCAGGAAGCTTGTGAATTCTGCATACAACATTACGCAGAAAAACCAAAAAATATAGATGAGTTACCTAATTTGGTGAGTAGAATTGAAAGAACGAGACCAAATTCCATGCTGTACTTGTGCTAGTCCTAAAAAATTACATTACAGCCAACAACAAAATCAAAGGCAACTTGGTTTTCTTGACTTCCTCCAGCTATATCGAAATGGTCATATTGCAATTGAGACAAGTGAGAGGGTATTTGAAGAAACATGATTCAAATACCCGAGATTTATTGGGCACACACTTTTTTTTTCATTCATTCCTTATGGCGTCGAGTGGCTCACATTTAATGCATGGATCATTACTATCAAGGAATATGCAACATTACTTCTTATTATCATGATCTCTAACAATATAGTAATGATCATTTTTTCTTGTTATGAAAACGAAGACTCGATATTGACCGTTTAAGAAAAGGCAACATCATTATAACGAAATACATTGTTCTTTGGCATGATATATGTCTGAATAAGGTCAACGAAATCAATTGTTGAGATTTTCCAGAATTAATTTTTCGATTCAACATAGATTTATTTCAAAGGTATGGACTTGCATAAGAATCCGTCACCATGAGAGATCATAACCCTAATCTATGATTTCATATTCTATTTCTATAACTCTAAATTCCACTCCTAGACGAACAAAGCCCCAGAACAGACCGGTCTCCATAACTAAGTCCCCTCCCCTCCCCATTGAAAAAGAAAAAGAGAAATATGAACTCTAGTCTTCTCTCCGCCATGAAAACTATAATAAATTGGCTTAGTGCAGATTCTTTTTTAAAAAATGCTTTAGTCCCATACTCTAAGGCCTCTCGCCCCTGTCGTTCAATCCAAGTGCGCCTAGTCTCCATTCTGTGACAAAGAAAACAGGTAATGCATGGAGACTTTTACCTGGCACCAGAGAAACTATAGTTTTCACTTGTTAGCTGCCAAACTTAATTACAATGAACAACAATGAAGTCCTCATATCCACTCTTCTTGAACTATTCTACTCTGGCTGCTGCTCTAACTTGGACTACTCGACTAGATAAGTTTTCACATAAAATACGAGCATCTATACCATTGGAGACTTGTCTACGAATATCAGAGCAGCAAGTCTACCTTCTTAGCAGGGACTTGCTGCTCTGCAACTACCCTTATTATATATGTACATACCCCGTTATTATATATGTGTTTGTTCTTTATTTTTTCAAGCTTTGGATTGTTCTCCTAGTTATTTGATACAAGAACGCCCAGGTCTGCAAGTAAAATACCACTTAAAAATAGTAATGCAGTCAAAATATCCTCGAGTTTGAATTTAGATTCCTACTCGCCTTTCATATGCTGATAAGAAATGGGATAGCTAGGCTCGTGTCAATGCGGTAACATGTGGTATTCGTTCTTGAGAGAACACATGGGTTCTGTCTTCATTACAGAATTAAATGCAGTTCCTTGCCCCTAGGATTTACGAAAATTCATCAATTTGTTTGTCTATTGGTATTAAATGTGCAAATGGCTAAGGTTCTAAGTCACATTATTTAACAAGATAGACATTTAAAGTTAAGATATACTTAATCCATGATTCAATCATATACTTAATGTTGATTCAATTTTGATTTTTTTATTAGTATTATAAAAAATAAAAATAAAACTTGTATACAAGTTGACGTTCACCAAATGGATTTTGAATTCAACAATATTTGGTCATAGATTAATTTTGTTTTGTTTATATTAATTATAGTTTAAATTTATGTTATTTGGGAAGAACAATAATTATTTCCCAATAACCACGAGATAGAGGACATGCTTAAATACAAAAGAGTCTCCCTCATCGTGTTAGATTCTCCTAAATGCGAGTATGGAATAAATGGCACTTGCAGTGGTGGCAATAATAACAATTATTTTTCTAGAATTGCTTACAATTTTCACTCGGTCTCAATTACAATATACAAATGCTCACAATTATTTTTAAAAACTATTTAAAATGTTTACTTAACCCCACCTACAACATACAAATGCAAAACAAGAATTTATATTTTAAAAAACATATATATTGTAAAGAGATTTTGAAAATTATATTAAAAGAAATAAAAATTCATATATTTTAAAAAGATTTGAAACATATATTCTAAAAATATTTTGAAAATCCCTCGGCTGGGGTGATAGCGCGTTCCACGCATCCAGCCAGCATTTTCATGCCCGCCACCTTGCCTCAACCCATGTGACGGCACGTGTCACTCCCTTCAGCATTTATTACACACTCATGCCTACTGCAAACTTTCACTTCAACGCACCCTTAACTAGTTGCTCCAATGCACTTAGAGTTGGCCTCACATCCTTGTTATGGCGTTGGTACAAGGTTTGATCCTCCTACGCTCATGCGCCTTTACTCCTGCATTCTTCTTATAGCAATGCCCATTCCCCCTTTTGCTTCCTATCGCCCTCCTCTTCCAGCAACTTTGGCTCTCAGTCACCCCCTCTGGTGCTTACCTGGTTCTTTATGTTCTTTTCTCCACCCCTACCTCTTGTTAGTCAGGCCATGCCTCGCCAACGATGGAAGCTGAAGTGAGGTGCCCTCTAGTACCAGAATCGCACAACTATGGCCAGTCGACACCCTCCCTCCTTTGCCCCTGTGCTCAGTTCCTCGCCTTCGTCCTCAACTCAGTCCTCACCAGACCAAACCGGTCTTCCACCTTTATCCTGGCCTTGGGCATGCCGCGTCAAATGGTTTTACCTCCATTGGAACTCTCTCAGATTTTCTCCTGGACCGCTCCCCGAACTAGCCTCGACCTCACAGTCAACAGTGGCACGTCCCTCCTGTCCACCACCCTACACTCCTTCACCACCCCCTTCCCCACCCCCGTCGCCAGCCTCAGTGCCCTCTATGGAGGATGGTAATGTGAACTCGAAATAACTCTGTGTGGAGGTGTCTCATAACCAGGAGTGGCTCCAGCAGGATTGCATTTCATTCCCGGGCCTCCAGGATTCAATTGCAATTCCCCGGGACTTGGTATTCGTTGTTCGGAGGGACGTTGATGACCCCCGATTTAGACTGGAGCACTTGGACCGACAAGATGCATAGATTGAATCTTTTCTCTCGAATCTCCTTTGTTCCCTGTATCCTTCAGACTCATACCTCAACACCCCCGCATCTCCAGGGGCGGTTCTTATTCCTGAATTCTAGGGGAAGGATGAGCAGTGTGTGGTTGGAGAAGCATAAATGGTCGTGGACAAGAACGACACCATGCATGACACACAAGCATCGGAAAATGAGGGCATGAACGCCTACCATAAACCGTGACATTCGGCAGGCATACAGGTGTATGCATGCATGCTTTCTTTTGAAAATTGCCAGTAGGTTCTGGAACGTTCGGTTTAGGTTGTGGGCATTTGCTAATGTATTTTTTGTGTGTCTGTTATTTGATAGGCCCGACCTGGGTCATTATAACAGTTTTTTTGATATACATTTTAAATTTCTTGGATAGGCCGAACTGGTTTCCCCACAGGGTGATTCTGGCAAATATGTTTAATTTTCCATACCATATCTAGTATGTTTGTGGTCTCAGTTGGTTTCCTTTCAATGAAACTCATCACTCCGGCAACTTAAACTCAGGATGATACTGTATTTTTTTCTCATGACATGTTTTCTTATATATATATTTATTTATTTATTTATTTATTTATTTATTTATTTATTTATTTATTTATTTATTGAAAATGATTAGGGGGATTTCACGCTATTGTAAAGGCTAGATGCATGAACGAATAAACGATAAAATAGCCACTTGTGTAATGCATTCATGTACCTCTGGTTGATTTGGGATCAATTGTATCCATGGGAAGTATGTACAACTTTGTAACACTATTTTTTTCTTAAACAATATGAAGTTTTTTTTTAAACATATCTAATATATATACAATGAAAAGATACAATTATGTCTTGATCATGGCCATATGTTGAGGAAGTTTGAGAATCAAATTAATCTTCGCTATCTAAAATTATTGGTGGCTTTGCACACGAACCCACTTGATTTTCAGAGAAGTTCCACTTTGAGTTTTGAAGCCATGGTGCATGTTTCACATTGTCAGGAATTCATGGTTTTTAGGAGAAAAATATCTACAATTGGTAATATAAGTTTCCACACTAGTCTCAGTGATGTGCACCTTCAATCATGTGCCTTGAATAAATCTCTTCTTTGTATTTTCAACATCCTCAATGGCACACTTGAGGGGATTTCCTTTATGCCTTTCATGTTCAAAAATAGATTCCTTTGTGAAGTTCTTCTTATTATATAGCTATTATGGTTGCAAATTTTGGACATGCCTCACTTATTCAAATGGTTGAATTCCATAATTTTTAATAGTGAAAGTGCTTTTTGTTTTTCATAACCACTTGATTCAAATATTTTCACAAGAAAATGCATATCCTTCACATGCCTAAAAACAACGATATTGTTAGGTTGTATCAAATGATCAGAGAGAGATATTTCTGGGTCATCTTTGAAAAATGTTGAGGTACCAGAACCATATGTCACCACATGCCATAAGTAACCACTTGTCCTTTCCAAAATTGTGTCTCTACAACCCTTAATTTGAATACGTTCAAAACACTTTGAAGGACTCTCTTGTAAAATAAGACAGAATTTACATCAATTATGAATGTAGAACTTTGCACCACATATGACACGAATAATTTATAATTTCATTTTCATACATGCAAAGCCAACACAAAGAGTAAGAGGTTTTTAAACAAACCAGATAAATTTAGAAATAGAAATCTATAACACATAAACTTTATATTGATAGTAAGTGACTTAGAAGCTTGCAAATATAATCCATACCAAACTGAGCAAATCATGCCAGAAAACAAGATATATGGAGGCAACTATCAAGAAAATTTTGAAATAACAAGGATATATGTATCACATTAATAAAACATGAAAAAGACACCAACTGGAATGGGGTGGTTCTGAACTTTTGAGAGGTCATATTGTATTCTTCTCTAACCCTTTCAAAGAAAATTGACAAGATATTTAGCCACAACTAACTATCAAAGTTTGCAGAAATGTGCATATTTCTTCAAAATTCCTTTAGAAATAAATGCAAAATAATGTTTAAGCAATTTTTCAGACTCAATAGGCACAGATCACTGTAAAATTGGTAGGTTTTTCCAAATAACAAGAAGCAAACAAACAGAGAAGAGAAGAGGAGACAATAATCACTTCTAAACTTCATTCGCCAAATTTTTGAATGTTTATCCAGCTAAAAAAAATTATTAAGAGTAAAAATATTAAATGTAGGAAAGAATGAAAATACCTAAAAAAAATATGTGGAAATAAATAGAGATACACCAACTAAATTGCTAAAAAAATATTATTAAAATTTAAAATTAGACAGTTAAAATTTTGGAAGATGTTTTTAAAAAATGGATTAAAACAAAAAAATAAAAATAAATGGAAATAAAGAGTATTATATAAATGAAATTGCTAAAAATTATGAAAAGAGAGAGAGTGGTGGGGGACGGGGAAATTCCAGATGTAACACTACCAGTGCTTGTCCAGCTAAAAAGTTGTTGAAAGTAAATCGTGAAAGGGATGAAAATACATAATAAAAAATTGAAGCGAATAAATAGTATTGAAGAAACTAAATTGTTATAACACTGCGAGTATTTGTTTAGGTAAAAATTTAAACTAAATTGTTATAACACTACCAATGTTTGTCCATGGAAAATTTGAAACTAAATTGCAATAACACTACCAATGTTTGTCGAGATAAAAAATTGTTAAAAGTATATAAATAGATTGTAAAAAGGGATGAAAATGGACAACATAAGTTATGTATTCAA
Organism: Picea engelmannii; assembly: GCA_009831015.1. Taxonomy (NCBI): domain Eukaryota; kingdom Viridiplantae; phylum Streptophyta; class Pinopsida; order Pinales; family Pinaceae; genus Picea; species Picea engelmannii. The sequence goes on from ML779377.1 coordinate 1,882,346, forward strand.
ATTGGATATGAACAAATCTCAGGGCGTGTTGGTTATGGATGAAATGTTGAATCTCCCCCATTGTATTCCCCTCCTTTGTCATGCTACAAATTTCTAATTGAACACTCTGAAGAGATTGCATGTAATAAAGAGTCCATATTGAAGACGAATCAATACTCGACTTCCATTGCTGTCCCCTGGAAGATGTCGCCCAAATAATAAAAGCACACGCACATCAATAATAAATGCCTCAATTATTGTGATTATTGAAAGTAGGTGATGAGGGTAAATCAAGTAACATCAATGTGGCAGTTTTTTTAAGTAACATCAATGTGAAGATGGAACGTGAACCAGGCGATCCAGGTGACCCAAGCGAACCAAGATCCCTTCACTCGGTCTTCTCCTGAGCTCTTGGGTGCGGGTCATCGATAACTGAAACCTTTGTCACTTCTCCCTTCTATCTACAGAGTTGGTCTGTACCGCTCCCAAGCGCATAGGGGTCTCTGCGTTATGTCTGTTCTTTTTGTCTTTTTTGTCCAGCTATTTGACCAACAGGTTTTCCCTTTACCCTGATTGGCTCAGCCCTCACTGACCTGTTACTATTTTTTCCTGCAACTTGTTGTCCCCCGCTGTCGTTTTCTTCCCACTGGCCCGCTTTTCACCCTTTATTTTGCCTCGTTATCTACTAGTGGGCCTACTATTGGTCGCTCAGCCTCCTTTAAAATGGACTCGCTGACAAACTCTCTGATGCAACCTTCCGACAAACTCATCTGGAAACAGGTGGGTCTATTTGACAAATTAGACTCCCTCGAAAAAACGTTGCAAAAGTTTCCCTCCAAGCCCTCCATGTCAAACATTTCTACTGTTCCCGCTGTGTCCCCTGTCGAACTAGTTCCTCCTTCACTGACGGAAACCTTTGCTCTGAAAATCGCTCCCATTGTCTCTGACAGGTCCCTCCCTGATTCCATCTCCTCTCCATTTCAGACTCGAGATGGTCATCCTACCATCCCAGATGCTCACAAAGCCGCTACCTCACATCGTCGAGCTTCACACGACCGAAAGGAGTGGAAATCGATTAGAAGATCAAAGTGTTTGGTCCTGGGCGATGGTGTGGGCTTCGAAGACCTCTGCAAGATGTCCACCTATGCACTGGTGGGTCGTTTCTCATACAAACGCTTGAGCCCTCAACCTCTGGAGGACTGGATTAAGATTAAGTGGTTACCTCTTCTAGGATATTCACCGGAAGTCATCTACCTCAAAAAGGGTTGGCTATGTTTTCACTGTAAATCTCCTGAGGACGCTACTCTATTACTTTCATCTTCGTGGGTCTACGGAGGCAGCAGCCTCATGCTCAAGCACTGGAGACTAGCCTTCAATCCGGACACTGAGTTCTTCCAACTCAGACATCTCTGGGTGCTTCTCCCAGGCCTTCCACTTCATCTCTGGAACAAAGGAGCCTTGACAGCCATAGGCAACTCCCTGGGAAAGTTCATTTCACTTGACACACAGTCACTCAATGGCCCTTTGAGGAAAATGGGAAGAGTCCTGGTTGAGATAGACATAACATCTGGACTGCCAGAAACTATGGAAATCGAATGGAGAGGACAAATACTCAAACAGAAACTGGACTATCTTGGACTCCCTTTTCGCTGCAACCTTTGCCGTGAAACTGGCCATCTCCATCGATCCTGCCCTGGTAAGTTACCTATCGATCCTTATAAAGATATTGATCTACACCTAAACCCTCCTGACTATATGGATGCAGACCCCTCTCTTGCTTACTTGGATTTGCCACCACTTCCGCCCTCTCCCCCCTTACCTGGGCAGGCTGAATCTCCGATGTTCAAGTTGAACCAGCTCTGTCCAACACTCTTTAAGTCTTTTTCGGATGCTGAGAAGGAATCCATTATTGGCTACAAATAGCTCTCCTCCCCTTGCAGTGAAAAGAACCCTCTCCCAGAAGCTGAGAGGCCACCACTACCTGTTTTTTCTGCCCCCCCTACTCATTGCCTCTATCCGACTGTTGGCCCTACAGAGCTCCTAGCTTCTACCCACCTCACGCCCTCACAACCTTCTTCACTCCTGGCCATGCAGCGTAACCCTCCATCTTTCCCATTTGAACCAGAAGCATCCTCATCGGTGCTTCCAGGATTTAGTCAACCTGAGGATGACGAAGCAAACCTACTGGAGGCGCTAAACTCCTTGTCCTCTACCGATTTTCTTCCGAAAAACATCTCTCAACTTCCAGTCTATCGGGGTAATGAACTCATTACTCCAGCCTCTGTGGCGGGTACTTCTACCTCTCGACCCACTGAAAATGTTGAAAAGGCTTTTACTTGGTCGCAAGGCATTGGTGCGGAGCTCTCCCCTCTCCATACACGAAGTACCAGAAAGAAAAAGGAGCTATTGAGCTCCCAACAAGCTGCTACTGTCATTCCCACTCAGGACGGTAAGGCCCTTAGAGCAATGAAGGCCTTGGCACAATCTAAGTAATGATTGTGCTTTCCTTAAATATTCGAGGGATCGGAGGCCCCCTCAAGGTTGCTTCCTTCCGAAGACTACTGGAGAGATCGAAGCCTGATATTATCTTTCTCCAAGAGACCCTCACGGCTGATCAAAAATCCAGAGATTTTATGCATCAATTTCGTACTTCTTGGGTCACTGCGGCTATAAGTTCCTTAGGAAACTATGGTGGCTTGATGGTGGCTTGGGATCCCAACCTTTTTGAGTTGAGACCCTTCCTGTCGAGGGGAGGCATTCTATTGTTAGGCTGCTATTTAGCTACAAATTAGGAGGTGGTGTTTCTAAACGTCTACGGCCCCTGCTCGGACAAATCGCTCTTCTGGACGCACCTGGCAAAGAGTGGTCTTCTCTCTTTACCAAACCTCATTCTTGGAGGCGATCTAAACATTATCTTATCGGCAAAAGAACACTGGGAAGGATCCTTCTTGTCGGGACCGACCGAAGCCTCCTACAGAGAGATTTTCGCCTCAAATAATCTGATCGATGTCCAGTCGATCCGTCTGGTCCCTACGTGGCGAAATGGGTGCTCCGATCATGATGCTATAGCCAGACGTCTAGATCGATTTCTTGTGGCCAATGGTCTCTTGTCTTCTACTGTTTCTCCATCCTCGTGGGTGGAGCTTCCTTTTGTTTCTGACCACGCCCCAATCCTGTTACAGCTGATGCCCTATGTGCCTCACCGATCGACTCCATACAAATTCAACCACCATTGGCTATTATCTGATGACTACTCGGCCATTGTCCACTCTGTCTGGACGGACCATCATTTTCTTGCAGAAGATAACCCACAGCAGCGTCTCGTATGGAAGTTGAAAGTTCTCAAATCAAAATCTATTTCGTGGCACAAAGAAAAGAAAATAGCGGAAAAGGCCTGCCTTCAAAAGCTGGAGTCGAAGATCTCAAAACTCATTCATAGATCTACTATCTCTGAATTGACTGTGGAGGAGACAGCTAGCCTAAGATTGCTTGAATCAAATAGAGCCTCCATCCTTCGCGATGAGGAATTTAGTTGGAGACTGTGTAGCCGTGGAACCTGGCTAAAGAGTGGAGATTCAAACTCCAAATTCTTTCACAGAGTGGCAAGTTTTAACAGAAACAAAAAGACTATCTGGTCAATTGAAAGCAACAGGGATGGGATCGTTCGTGGACAGGATTCTTTAAAGGCTGCGGCTACCTCACATTTTAAACTTTTGTACAAATCCACCAGCAACCCAAATCTCCTGGAGAAGGCCTCTATGGCTAGCCTGTTCCCTCATATAGTTTCTGCAGAGGATGCCACTGATCTCTTCAAACCTGTTACACTATCTGAGCTCAAAGACATCCTGTTACACTTTAAAAAATAGCGTAGTCCTGGGCCGGATGGCTGGACCACAGAATTTTTCATTTACTTTTTTGATCTTGTAGGTGTGGATCTCCTCCAGATGGTGGAGGACTCTCGTATCAAAGGAAAGATTTCTGGAAGCCTAAATTCCACTTTCCTGGTCTTGATTCCGAAAGAAAACAACCCGCTCTCCTTCAATGACTACCGACCGATCGCCCTGTGCAACCTTATCTATAAGGTAATTGCAAAAGTCATCTCTAATCGGATCAAGCCCTTCCTAGGGAGAAGTCTCTTAGAGGAACAACTCGGATTCTTGAAGGGCAGAAGAATCCAGGATGCTATTGGAGATGCCCACGAGTGCATCCACAGCATCAAGCAGAAAAATCAAAAGGCGTTGGTCTTGAAGCTCGACCTCAAAAAATCTTTCGACAGCATTGATTGGGAGTTTTTGAGACTAATTCTACACACAGTTGGCTTTGGAGACAAGCTTACTAATTGGATTCTAGCCTGTGTCACTAGTGATAACTTTGTAGTATTGATCAATGGAGAGGCTACAAGTTTTTTCAAAAATGAGAGGGGGCTCCAACAGGGATGCCCACTCTCCCCTTATCTCTTTATCTTGATAATGGAGGGCCTTAGCCTTCTCCTTTCCAAAAGTTTCACAGAACACCACATATCCAGCATAAAGGTTTCTAAGTTCATAAAGATCATTCATCTTATGTTTTTCGACGATGTTCTCCTCATGACGAAAGATGATCTAGCTGAGTGGTTAGTAATCCAGGACATTCTACATCTCTTCTGCTCTGTCTCGGGATTATCCATCAATCACTCAAAATCCTCAGTCCACTTCTGGGGACTAACGGATCCTGAACTCCTTAGCTTCAAAGACCACTTTCCCTTCACCTTTATTGACTTGAGTGAAGGTTTCAGTTACCTTGGTTACCAGTTGAAGCTGGGAGCCTCCTCCCCTGGTGATTGACATTGGCTTGTTGCAATCTTTGAAAGAAAAATTGGCTTCTGGTGTAATAAATGGTTGTCCCTGGGTGGTCGATTCATCCTGATTAAATCGGTGCTGGAAAGCCTTGCCGTGTTCTGGATGACCCTGGAGTGGATTCCAAACAAGATCATCATTATTCTTCGTAGACTCTCTTTCAATTTTCTGTGGAATGGCCATGTGCGTAAACACCGATTTCACCTTTGCAGTTGGGAGTCACTTTCAAAACCTCGAAGGGCAGGGGGCTGGGGTCTCAAAAACCTCTCCATATTCAACACAGCCCTTCTGGTTGGTTCCTTTTAGAGAGCAGTTACCCATGAAAACATTTGGCACTGAATCATTATGGAAAAATACCTGGGCTCCCAGCCGCTTTGCAACTGGCTTCGTAAGTCAGCCTTTCAGCTAAAGAGGGCTTCCTCCTTCTGGAAGGGCTTGGTCGCCTCCTCTCCAATGATCCTCCATTGGCTCCGATGGAAGCCTAGCTCTGGTTCGGAGATTAACATCGGAAAGGATAAGATCCTCGGGCTGGAGGACAGCTCGCTACTCTCACCAACATTGTGCTCGCAGCTCTGCTCATTAAACGTTTTGAACCTAGCACAGGTAAGAGTCCTGATTGGTGTCCACTCTCTGCCGGATACTTGGAAGGGAATTTGCGACCTGTCATTAAGAGGTTCGTGGGCTACTGAATGGACTCTTTTCACATCTGTACTTAGAAGCGTCGGCATTTCCCTTACGGATGAACCGGATTCTCTTCTGTGGGATGGAGGGGATGCCTCGGGCATCATCACGGTAAAGAATTTATATACTTCTCTTCTAAAACAGATGAACCTCGGTGTCGATTTCACATGGTATTTCCAGTTGTGGAATTGGGCAATCTCACTTAAACTAAAACTTTTTATCTGGCTTGCTAGGAAAGAGAAGATCCTCACATGGGACATGCTCTGACGGAGAGGCTGGGAGGGGCCCGGAATCTGTCTTCTTTGTTTTCGTGCTTCTGAAGACATCCACCATCTCCTGGTGCACTGCGATTTCACGAGGGAGGTCTGGTCTTGTCTGCACAAGCATTTTTCTCTTCCTTTTTCCTGGAGCGGCGTCACCATCTCAGACTGTTTTAATTCGTGGAACACACAAAAATCCTCTCCGATTTGTATGGCTGCCCATGTCTGCTGGAAAATCTGGTTAGAACGGAACAGAGTGATCTTTGAGGATCGACCACCCACCTTGATGACTGTTGTGCACAGAGTTTTGACTTCTTTCAACTGGCAACCATCTACGGTTAAATCTTTCCATTACAAAACTGTTGATCTTAAGCTGCCTACAGGGTACACCCTCGCTTGCTTTGATGGAGTTGCGCAGTCAAATGGTTGTTGTGGAGCTGGAGGCTTTTTCAAAAACCATCCGTCGAGGATCACAAAATGGTTTTTCAATTGTGGTGTGGGTACGAACACTGAAGCTGAGCTCTTGGGGTTATGGGCCTCCCTCACTTTAGCTTCCTCTTGGTCTATTAATCACTTACTCGTTCTGGGTGACTTGAGGATCATTATTGACTGGATTACTCAAAAATCCAATGTTCATTCAGTCCATGTCGAATGCTGGAAGAAAAAAACGTTGGATCTATCCAAACACTTCACCGACATCAAATTCCAACACATCTCCAGATCACACAACAGAGAGGCAGACGCTCTCTCAAAGAGAGCTCTAAATGAAGTGGCAGGGAGACTCTCGATTTTCCACTGTGATAGAGGAATAGAGAGCCCTATTTCCTACATTAGTATCTTTTGATCGAGGTTTGTTGTCCCTCATTGTTGTAGATTGTCGATAGTTTTACGGAAAGCTATTTGTATGGAAAGATTGTTGTCCTATTTCCTACATTAGTATCCTTTGATAGTTGATAGCTTTTTTGTATTGGTCCAACACTGATAGTGCACTGACCACGGTTTCAATAGCTCGCTGCAGCTAACTTGTAAATGAATTTATACTCTATATAAATTCGAGAAAAAATTTTCTTGGAAAAAAAAAGTACAGAATGTGGCAAACGTTCGAGATCAAATTTTGAGAAATGAACATCAAAAAAATAATGATTTACAAGAATGAGAATATAACGTAACAGGCAATATTGATTAACAAATTTTGAGTTGTTAACAGATTTTATGGAAAATCTCTTTCTATATAATTCCTTCGAAATAATTAAAAAAAACAATTAAAAATAAAAAAGAAAACAAATACAAAACAAACAAACATTAAAAAAAAAAGGGTCAAATCATTAAAATAAAAAACAAATGGGTGTGGAAGAGTGTGAAAAGGGAGGGTGGGCATAAAAACAAATGGGTGTGGAAGAGTGTCAAAGGGGGGTGATATCCACGATCTCCCTTCCCCTTCCACAACCATTTGTTTTTAATTTTAATGATATGACTCTTTTTCTTTTTTTAATTTTAATTTTGTTTTTAATATAATTTCTATTTTTTATTAAAAGAAAAATAAGTTTATATATTTATTTTTTAATTTTTTAATTTAAAAAATAAATAAATAAATAAAAATTAATGCTTTATGATAATATTTTTTTTATTTTTTTTGTTTATTAATTTTTTTTAAACCTATTTTTTAATTAAAAAAATGTTTTTAAGTTTTAAAATGTCTTTTTCTATTTATATATTTATTTTTATTTTTATTTTTTTCTTTTTCCAATTTATTGTTTTTTAATGTAAATTTTTTAAAAGATTGATTAATAAATAAAATAACACTTTTTGATTTATAAGTTAATTTGAAGTTCTTTGTTCATGACAATATAAATTATTGGGTCCATTGTTTTAATTAAGCCGTAATTCTAATTCCAAAAATAAAAAGGGCGCTACTCATAACACCACTTTTCGATTTGAGGGTTAATTTTATGCAATTGTATTGGTTGTCAAGGCTGCGATTTCAAACATATCGCAATTTTAGTCACCTTGCAAAAAAGGGATGCTACTAGTAGCACCTCTTTTTGAGGTTAGAATTACAACTTGTTTGAAATCATAGCCTTCACAACTGATACCATTTCGAATAGAAAACCTAAAATCAACCCCTGAATTGAAAAGTGGTGCTAGCAGTAGTACTCCCTAATTTATTACTTTATCTTGTCACTTAGACCAAAAAAATGGTTTAGTTCTCATAACTATTTTTTTAAATGGAAAAGTATATTTGTTTTTATTGTTGAAAGTATAAAAAACTTTAAAGTTTTTATCTTTCCATAATTCTTCTTTTTCATTTAATTTTTTCAAGATTTGGTTGATGAAAGTAGTGAGTGTTTGGATGATTTTTGAATTAACATTGATGTTGTGGGGAACCATTCTAAATCCATTTTTAATTGATTAGCTTTGAAAATAAATTGAAGTGATTCATTGTCAATTGGGTCTACCTTGAGTGGTTGTGAAATGGAGTGTTATCCTCCCCACCCAATTTGTATTTGTGTAAGTGACATGTTGATATTATAATGAATATATTGTTGTAATGACTTTTATATGTATTGTTGACATGACATTGTACCCAAATTTAGAGTTTACTCTATGTGTCATCCTCAAAATGAGAGGAAGTGCCTAGGGGTTTTCTCAAGACATGTTCCCTGGGAAAAAAAACTACAGTGATTGGATTGTCCTTCCTATTGTATGAAGAATGAGGATATTGTACATATAATTACTCAAATGTTCCCTTTGAACATCAATGTTTCCCTCTTTACTATGTAATGTTGATATGTCCAAACTAGAT
>ML779377.1:1936614-1950674 GCA_009831015.1 Picea engelmannii
CGACATTGTTTTTTTATTTAGTCAATATTATTTTATTTTTTCAATGGACACCTGTCAACTCCAGGTTGAACGAAGAAGAAATTACACATCTCCCCCATACTAGGTTGTAGAATGCACCTCTCAGCACAATAAAAAAACTTGCAAATGTGTTATATCTTTTGTATGTATATTATGCATACAAGGTATTAGCTATCTTAAGTGAAAATCTAACTTTTTAAGGTGTTATTACCAATGATTTTTGGTCTGGTGTAATCTGATTCTAGTTATAGGATTAGAGTTGTAATTTAACTTAGGTTAGCCAATTAAGGTTTCAGATGTTGAAAAATACTTAAATATTCTAATGTGAACAATTGAGAAAATATAATAAAGAAGATGAGGTGGAGATCTAAGTTTTATTTCTAGGTTAAGGATTTCCTAATTTTTGTGCATTGTGTGGGTGTATCATTTTTTTACATTTTGTTTTCCTTAAAGATTTGTATGCATTGCTCCACTTGAAAAGGTTTAGGACTCAATTTTTGGCTTGGGAGGGGCTTTGTTACTAGGATTTAGCTTGTTCTCAATAAAGCAAGTTTATCTTGGGTCTATGATAAAATTGGTTTCAATGGGAGCTCTACGATGTTTCCTCTTGTTTGAAAGAGAATGGAAATCAATTCCATAATAGAGATTGAAAAATTTAGTAGTCGAACCTTTGAGATATGGAAGATTAAGATGGAAAACCTTCTTGTATACAACGAACAATGAGTCATTGTGGACCCTAGTATTGCGCCTACAAGTATGGTGAAAGAAGACTGGGAGAAGTTGGATAGGAAAGCGAAGAGTATCTTCCTACTATGTCTTTCAAAATCAATGTCATTGAATGTTGGTAGAAATTATAACCAAATCATTATGGGATAATTTAGTGGCTTTATCAATCTAAACCCCTAGTAAACATGTGTTTCCTTTGAAAGGATATGTACCTCTTGAGGATGGATGATTATGACTCTATGACAAAGCATCTCAATTCCTTTAACAATGTGGTAAGATATTTGTTGTCTAATAATATTGAAATTTCTAGAGAAGATAAGTGCATTAGTCTATTGTGTTTGCCAAATTCTTGGGATAGTTTAGTTGTAACTATTGGGAGTAATGAAACCACATTAAAGCTTGGAAATGTGGTTGACGAGTCTTTTTAATCACCTCCCTAATTTCTCAAGAAGATAGTTAGAAAGATTGTGCATTTAATTATCAATATGAGACTCGTATGGAACTTGTGAACTATCATACACTGTATATGCAGGAACAATTATTCTTTCCATGTGTTGTAGTCATAGTGTCAGTGATTACCTTTTCAGGAAAAGTATGGACAATTCACAAACTTGACAAGGTTCTAAAGCTACTTGCAAGAAATAAAATTCACATGTTCCGAAGAGGAAACAAACATGTTGGAAAATGAAACACACCAGTTGCAGGTATCGGGAGTATGAATCTACTATTTCCCGAAGCAACCCCACCAATATAATTCTAGGAACACACACTTTCTTAAAAAGAAACACATAGGCTGCAGATATCAGGAGTATGAATCAACTATATCCCGAAGCGACCCCAACAATCTAATTTTAGGAACATGCGCTTGCTTGAAAAGAAATAAACAAGCTGCAAGTATCGGGAGTATGAATCAAATATCTCCTGAAGCAACCCCAGTTATGTGTTGAAATAAAATATATTAACTAATTGCATGGAATGTAAAGACTAATCTAGATCGCAAAGAAGAAAATAACTTATTCTAATCATTGCCAAGATGATCACTTCTATTACTCAGACCAACAAATGTAGTTATTGTGTTAAGCACAATTATTCAACGACATAAAAGAATGCAACCCAACAAATAAATAAATGAAATATGACATGAATACTTAATTGCATGAATAAATAAACACAATCTCACATGAGTAATATAATTGCATGAACAAATCGAATCAAGAAACTAGTTACGGAATTAAATAAAAGAAATCATGCATGAATAGATAACTATATAATTAAATTACAATTAAATTAGGCAACAAGAAATCAAAGAAGTTATCCAAACTACACGGCACTTTGTTCTATTGGAGTGTTGATATTATTCTATATCAAAATTTACAACATAACTTAATTAAATTAATTAAGATGATCAAAAGAAACCAATCTATTACAAATATGCAAAGAAAATAAATCAAATTAATTAATTTAATCACACACTGAGGAAATTATAAAACTACAATTAAAATAAAAAAAATCAATGAATTATTTCATTGTCATTAAGAGTCCTCCCCAAATAATAGAGAGAGTACTCTATTTTATACATAAAATTAATGGAAACTAGAAATAACGAGCATCTAAATAAACTAACTTATGGATTTAATAAATCCATAGTGGTTAGAACAATTTCATAAATAATTAACAGCTTCCAACTAACAATTAGAAATTAATGAATAGCTCCGAGATCTTTTGCTAACAATTGGAAAATAATAGATAACTCCAATATGTTTTGCTAACAATTAGCAAATAATAAATAACTCCAAGATCTTTTTCCCAATAATTCCAAGATTCATGGTTAGCCACTCAAATTAATATTTTGTCTTGGAATTACAAAATTATCTCAGTATCTTTAATTTGCTTGGATTAAAATTATTGTTGCATGAATCCATAATTGTCACGTAGAGTAGTAATCGCATGGCTCATGGTTCCAATGACTTATAGCTCTGGTGTTGGCTCACGGTTTCGGTGAATCAAGGTTCTTTGGATGAGTTGCAATGCAGAATAGTTCTATGGTGACTTGCAGCAATTGTTGTAAGAAGTTACAGCGCTGAATAGTTCTATGGAAAGTTGCAACAATTGTTGTAAGGAGTTGCAACAACTGTTGTAAGGAGTTGCAACAACTGTTGTAAGGAGTTGCAACAACTGTGTGGGAGTTGCAACAACTAAGTGGCAGCATAGAATAGTTCTCTAGCGAGTTGCAACATCTGTTGTAAGGCGTTGCAGCAAGTGAGTTGCAACAATTGTGTTACAGCAGCTATGTTGCAGCACTCTAGAGTTACAACACATAATAGTTCCCTGAAAAGTTGCAACAATTGTGTGGGAGTTGCAGCAAGTGTGTTGCAGCACTCCATAGTTGTAGCAGTTGTCGAGCCAGAGTTGCAGCACTCCATAGTTTCAGCAGTTGTTGAGCCAGAGTTGTAGCACTCCAGAGTTGCAGCAATTATCGAGCTAGAGTTGTAACACTCTAGAGTTGCAACAACCAGCAGTAGAGAGTTGAAGTAGTGGGAACCAAAATGCATCATATGTCGATATCACAATCTGCAAAACAACTATCGTCTTTGCAAAATAACTCAAAGATAAATGCAAATGTGATCTTTTTCTAATGTTAAATCATAAATTTGTGTAAAGTACTAAAGAAATGTAATGGAAACACATTAATTCTAAATCTTTCACAATGATGGATTGATACAAGGTCTAGGTAAGTGGAAAGGGGTTAAAAGTAGGGTAAAATGGCATAAAAAGATTCAATTTATGAAGCCTGTCAGTGATTGCATCCTTGTTATTAGAATAAATGGGGCAGAAAATCATCGATGCCTTATTNATGGATTGATACAAGGTCTAGGTAAGTGGAAAGGGGTTAAAAGTAGGGTAAAATGGCATAAAAAGATTCAATTTATGAAGCCTGTCAGTGATTGCATCCTTGTTATTAGAATAAATGGGGCAGAAAATCATCGATGCCTTATTTGTGATAGGTTTACCTATATATAGAAATAAAAGAAAGTCGGTGGATAGGTCAAAGTATAAAGGGAGGTCTAAATCTCCCAGAAAATATATAAGTAAATTTTGGAAGTGTGTAAAAGCTAGGAATGTGAAGAAGGATTGTATATCCAAAAATATTGATTAAATTAAGGGATCTAATTATGCTCCTTCCATGGAAGGGAATTCCTCCTTAAAAGGAGGGATTCGATGCACAATCATGATTACCTTTCCTTTCATGACACATTAGTTGCCACATAAAACTAAAAAAATAGGAGAACTCTAACTTTGAGAAACAATTAGATGTACCTCCACAATAAATTTTAAGACAGTGTAAAAAAACAAAATGTATGAAATTGAATAAGCTTTCATAATACAATTTTTTTATTTATGGAAATTTTTTGTAATTGTTTAAAATATATATTTTTTCTAAAAGTGGCATTTTAAAACTCAACAGAATATAACGTACAATGTATGTGCGCAAGAAACACTATATAGACCAATTTATAGTGTTGATTATAAAATTTTGTAGAGTTGTAAAGGATAATCGATACTAGTGCAATACTACTTTTCCAAAAAAAATTCTTGATGTTTTATATTTCTTATAAAATATTCAAGTCAATAATCCCTGAAACTATGACGTTGTGTGTACACATCACATTGAGGGGCATAAAATAATGATTTTTTGGGGGGTACTACTTACTTTATACTAGTGCAATGTATAATTTTTTTTGCAAATGGTTAAGTACATCAAAATTTACAGAAGAAACAATAGAGCTTTGTATTTTGAAATCATGATATGTGTCACTAGGAAATTGAAAAAGAATTGAAAACAACAATAGTTATAGAAAAAATTGTATATATAGAATATGTAGAATCTATTCTACAGAATTCTTCAGTTTCATAAAAAGTTATTGTATTCTACATAGATAAAAATATCATTGAAATCAAAAACCTTGATAGAACTTTGGAGGAAAACTAGTGGTCGTGTTATTTTTAGTCCTAACCATTAGGCTCGTTAGGCCAAACCTAATTATGAACTAGCCACATTGGATACAAGGCTTGTCATATATCCACACAAACATGTATCCTACCTTAAATCTGAAACTCACATAACACCTGAATTATAACATGTATGCATTTTATAACACATTTGCATTATTTAAAACCACAAATACTAAGCCTTCTATAAAGAAACATCCATAGTGGGAAATTCCTATCAAAGGCATCTTGGTAGAATGCCTAAATATAATCTAAGTGATTAGGGTCATGTATGGTAGTTTGAGGCCTCGTCCATGGCCCTCATTCCTGACAATAATTATTCAAGGCCTTAGCCCCTTGATTTCATCCCTAAACCAATGCCAAGGCCCCAAGATTGTTATGTAGTGAGAAATTCCTCCTTACAACAATTGCATTCAAAGTCAAAGTCCAGAGATCATGTACATATTCATGTGTGGTGGTTTGAGACCTCTCCCATGGCCATCGATTTGGAGAAGAATCATTCAGGATCCAAGGCCCTTGATACATGTCCATGGTGTGCAATACCTCATATCGGTGCTTATGTATTTTTAGTTAGAGACCAAATTTACCCTACAATGATCATGCGTGATGGTTTGAATCCTTGTTCATAGAATTGGAGCCTAGGAATCCCCATTCAAGACATAAGGCCCTTCATTTCATCCCCCAACCATTATCATGGCCCTAGTATGTCTATGTGGTTCACAATACCTCTTAACGATGCTCATATTCTCAATGGGATAACAAAAATCCCCCACAAAGGTCATGTGTGTTAGTTTTAGGTATCATCCATGGCCTTCAATCTCAAGGACAATTATTCAAGGTCTTATACCCTTGATATCATCCCTCGACCAATGTTGAGGACCCAAAATAAATATTTGGTGGGAAATTACTATCAAAGGCATCTAAGTAAAATTCCTATATAAACTATGCAATGCACCTAGAGTCATGTGTGGTGGATTAAAGACTCATCCATGGCCCTCAATCCATACTAGCATTATTTAGGGCTTGAGGCCCTTTATTTCATCTGCCAACCAATATCAAGGCCCTAATAGCAGTTTGTTGTGGATAATTTATCCTAATGATGATCACAGTACCAATCAAAGTCCAAATCTCATTGACATAGATCATGTTTGGTGGTTTGAGAACTATTCCATGGACATCAATCCCAAGAATCACCATCTATGACCCAATGCCCTTGATTCCATACCCCAACATTATGAAGGTGTTGATACCTATCTGTGGTGTTGATCTGAAATTCAACTTGAAAACTAAAAATGCAGCAACACAGTGCACACTAGTGAACAGAAAACTAAGAGAGTGATGCACAACAAAGACCCAAAGAATTCAAGAAGATGTTGAGAGTAACAAAATATGACCATCAAATCTATTCAGCAAAAGAGGGGCACCCTTTATTAGGTTGGGTGAATTTTTCCTCAGCAGTTGCAAGAAAGTTGTTGCTTTATTTCTAGAGTGTTCTACTCAGTGAGACTGGCGAGAGTTGTTTACATTATTACTGACTGGCATAAACTGATGCACTAATAGTAATTATAGAGAACCTTGTTCAACTATATTGGTGAGGGATGTTTACAAAAATAACAAATTGATGAAACTGACATACTAATTATTTATTAGGAAGTGCCATGTTGAACAAGAATGGTGAGGGAAATTTACAATAGAATCTAATGACACTTTGATCAATGTTCTCATGTCGAATTGTGACGGAAGGGGTGTGCCCTTCCTAGTGGCCCAATTCCTCCCTGTTTATATCTGAAAGTGTCCCTTATTTCACCAGCAAGTGAGGAAAGGATTGTTGCAAGGTCGTTGTAGACATCCACTTGGCATGTGTTGATGTCTATCCCTTCCGTCCCACAAGATGGGAAAGGTATTGTTGCTAGCGAGTGGTGCGAATCATGGAATCCAAAGTGGTCTATGCTAGTAGAGGAGGTTGAAAATCTCGGATATTTTCCATTGGATTATGTACAGTGATTGCCTCTTCAAGGAGAAGTGGCTTGAACAACTTAAGATCATTCACATTGAGAACATTGTGGATATCGAGTTGTGGTGGAAAATCCAGGTGATAGGCATTCTCACCAGTTCTTTCCAAAACTGTGTATGGACCATAACGCAATGGGTGGAGCTTATAGTGGTCTCCTTTTGAGTGGTTCTTGTCCAACAACAGCCACACACAATATCCTAGTTAAAATACCAAGGGAGTGTGGCGTTTATCGTGCCTCTGATGTATGCGATCTTGTGTTGTTTGTAAGGTAGTTGCTACCAGTAAATGATGTTGTGCTATGTTGTGAATGGAGCTATGTGTTGAGTGTTGCTCATGTTGTTGGCGTGCAGACCCCAAAGGTGCAAGAGCGAGGGTATATTTGAGGGCACAAGGCGATGAAATCCAAGACAAACCTTGAAGGGTGAGAAACGAATGGAGGAATGTGTGAAGATAATATTCCCATTATTTATTTTTGGAAAAATAACTACAAAGAGAGTGGACCAAAGTACGGTTGACAACCTTTGTCTGCTCGTCATTTTGGGGGTTAAATGTAGTGGGAAAATGAAGTTGGAAGTCGAGCAAGGACCAAAGAGTATGCTAGAAGGTACTGAGGAAATAGGAGTCTCAATCAGAAATAATATTGCTCGATTAATCGAAATGAGGACACACATGATGGAAAAAGAGGTTGGCAGTCTGCTTAGAAAAGGTAGTTTTATGATAGGGGAGAAATAGAGCCATCTTAGAACAATGACACACTATGACCCAAATAGAATCATGCTTGTGGAAATTTGTAGGGATACCACTCAAAAATTCCATGGAAATGGATTCCCATGGACAAGAAGGCACAGGTAAAGGTTGGTACAATGGAGGCGATTAGATGGCTTACTTTGTGAACAAAGAGAGCAGGTGTGGATGAATTTTTCCACTTGTTTGGGTAGTGTGGGCTAGTAGAAATGGCGTTGCATATTGAGAATGGTCTTGGCTATGCCTAAATGCCCCCTGCACAAAGAGGTGTGTGCTTCATGGATGAGAATAAGATGATCCTCTATCTGCAGCACACATAATTTATTGAGTTTGTAGGGCCAACCGTCACGGATCATGTAGTCCAGAAAGGATTCCTTGGATGATCATCAGGAATCATTCAGATTTATTTTCATTCCATCCCAAGCCTTAGGGAGTGATGAAAGCTAGGATAGTCAACCTTTAGAGCCTTTGAGACAGCTCTATGATCCTTCATCTTATCGCAACCCTATTTAGAGACAGATTGAGCAATCCTGTGGGAATGTGTATTGGAATAATTGTGTTCATCCCTCTCACTCTCATGATATTGATTCCATTTTTGGATCTATTTTAGTGGTTATCTAGACTCGTGGTCATTTTGTGCTTGATATATTTCTACTTTGGTTTGTAATCAAGCACAAAGGTAGAATATTTGGACTTGATGAAATGTTAGGATAAATTCACCAGTTATATGATTATACCTATATTTTTAGTGTGCATGTAGAATTAGGGTAGGTAGGTCATGTGCATCATGCATTTCATGATAGTATAGATTTCATGTTCATGTCATCGCATTTTCGTTGTTATATTACTTTCATTTTTTCATCATTGCTCCATTATAAATTTCCTATATATAGAGGTATTTGGATTCGATACTAACCCTTGTGGATCACATCCATAGGTATTTGCTACTAAAGTGTTAGTATTGTTAGAAGTGGGTGTAGGATTGTAGGTATTGGAAAACTAGAGATGTTGAGGTTCTCATGTGCTCTATAGTGAGCACATGTCCCCATGTTGGAGCCAAATGTTAACCCCCCCATTCCTAGGGGTAACTAGAGGAGATCATGTCTCATGGCCCACAATGAAGACAGTGATACCGACCATGATGATGATTAGCATGTCCACATATAACAGTCTAGAATCCTCCCTCGGATTTCCTCTTCTAGTTCAGATCATCCAAGCTCATCACATCCAGTCAACTCATTGTATGGAAGATGGTAATCCAGCGTCACCATGTGGTATGTTAGTCCTTCTTTCATGCGAAGAGTTTCTCCTAATTTATTAGGCATGTGAATGAGGATAATTTCTTGAAGTTGGATGATAGATCACTAGCTCAAGAAGTTATGTTTATTTCCTTGTTTCACCTTGGTGGCCAACATCTGTGCCCTAGTCCTGTGTTGTCACCACCAAGGAAAAAAGGGTACTAATAGGGGGGCCTCACAAGGGTAACATTTTGTTTCCCCGCCATATGTGACCCCTTCCATCCTGGAACTTGTCACAATACACTAAACTTCGTTAATGGGTCATGGCCCATTCTCTCATGAGAAGAGGGGTTCAAGACCTGAAGGTTTAATAAAGCTACTAGAAAAAAAAAAGAATAAAGAAAGAAAGAGAAAATAGAAAAGGACTCTTAAAAGCCACTCCATACTTCAACTCTACCCTTTTCGTGTTCACCCCAGTCCCAAGCAATGATGTTATAGCTTGAAACCTTATAAATGGGACTTGAAAATATGATAAGAGGGCAACAAAAAGGTAGATTAAGGGGTTTGGAAAAATGCAGCACTTAGAAAGTGATAACTCAATAGAAAGTGCACCCTCCACAAAGGAGCTCATAGAAATGGACTCAATGATATCGTAAGCCATGAAGTAAACCCAATACGTACCACTATCACACTTACTCTTGAAGGGTTCATTTCTTTCACTGCTTCCCCCGGGACATATCCCTCTACTTGGGTCTTTTTTTTCATTGTTTTGGTTGGCACACTTAATATGGTCAAATGAAGGTCCTCCCATATTCAAAGTGCTCAGGGGTGGCTTCTACCTATGGTTGGGTGACAATATTGCTATATTTTCTATGGTTAAACGAGCACACCTATTATTTTCTAACAAGACAGTGGTCGGGCAGGGGTGAGGAGGTGGTTGTGAGTGGCACATCATAGCCTTGAACACCCTTTCTTGGACCGAAGTGTATAGAATCCTCGCAGACATCGACTACAATGTATACGACAAAGAATTAAGTATACATACATCGACTGCAATGTATTTGTCAAAGAATTAAGTGCAGGCCAATAAGAAATTTATATTTTTAAAATCATTTGTATATTTTTACAACTGAGGAAAAACAATGGCATACACCAGGGCAATAAAGTCTCATCACGGAGTATTGAACCAATCAAAAATTTTATTAAGGAAATTTAATAAATGGAGAAATAATTTTTTTTAAGAATAAATGGACTTAATAATGAATTTTGTGTAAACTTTGGAAATGTGGGTGAATTTTAATACGTGGTGAACATAGTAACGGAAAGCTATTGTAAAAAAACGTACCAAAACTCACCGACTAATGTAGCAAAATGGACTAGGTAATATGCAATCAACGATAGTTGACCGTGAGGTGAAAGCTAAATCGTGAGGCGAAAGCTAGAATCCTTGGCCGGAGACAGGGACTAAAGATATAAAAAGATTTTAATAATTTAATATTTGAAGTAAAAAGAGCGAACAAATATTATAGGAATTGTACTTTGGATCACATACAAATTTGAATACCCCTTTGAATAACAATAGGATGTAGTGTAACTTTCTATTTGTTTGAATAGTGAAATAGTAAGATAATGGGTAAATTCATATTTACTTTTGAAATTGCTTAATAAAATATAATATAATTAAAAATGTAAAATCAAAATTTCAAAGTGTGGGTGTTTACGGAGAGTCATTAGTTCAGCATAGTTGTTGGTGCCTTTCCCCAGTCCCATTTTTATTTTGAAAGAGTGTGTCTGTGAGATGAAGGAGAGTTACCTGCCCCCACAAAGTGAATTTTGTGAAGCCCCATCAAAGTAGGCCCAGGATATGGAGTGATCTATGGTTGCAGGCCGAGAGATTCAGATGTTGGGAGCATTCTTTTCCTGGGGGAAGTGTTCCAAAATGGAGAGGATTTGGGCTGCAACTAGAACGATTACCGTGGATTTTTCCTGAAATATTTCTCTATTCCTGGCTAACCAGACTCCCCAATTTATTAGGAGAGGTAGGGCTGTTAGTGTCTTGTGGGAGACTTCAAGTAACCAGGATTTCCAAGTAGAATCCAGCGTTTGTCCATTCCATTCACATCTTTGTCACAGTAATAGAGCAACGTCCCTCCAGACTTTTTTGGTAAACGAACAAGTAATGAGGATGTGGTTTAATGTTTCAGAATCCCCTTTGCATAATGAGCACCAGCCTACCCTTCGATCTGACGTTTTCTCATTTTGTCCAAGGTTGGTACTTTGTTTAAAAGTGTTGTCCACATGAATAGTTTGGATTTCAGTGGGGCTTTGAGTTTCCAGAGTCCTTTCCACCACCATCTCAGTTCCTCCTGAAGGTGGTCGACAATGAGGGTTGTGTATCCCAATTTCAGTGTGTATACTCCATGTGGGGATTTTTCCAAACCAACTCGTCATCCACATCCAGGATTCTAATGTGGTCCTTCTGAAGTGCGAGTAAATAATTGTCCCACTGGTTTTTTAAGTCACCTTCCAACCCAAGAGTCTCAGCATTATGCCAGCCTTGATGCCATAAGCTTGTGGATCTTGGGTCAGCGATTTGGTTTAGTTTGTAAAGCCCCTGTTTATGTAGTTGGTCCTGTAATTCCTGAGATAGGGAGTGGGAATTTCCACTTCCTGGACAGGGATCGGAACCAATGTGTAGTTTGTCACCCCTTCCAATTTTCTAGGCCAGGTCATCCTCGATAACATGGAAAGACTTGATTACGACCTTCCAAATAATGGAGCAGTTACGAATATTTTCGTTTGCCCGACGTATCCATTCCCCTACCGATCCTAGGTTTATGTATTTGTGGGTGACCACTTGAGTCCATAAATTGTCGATAGTGATAAGTCATCAGCAAGATTTGGCTGCTAAGGCTTTTGAGAAAATAAAGATATTTTTCAACCCCCAGCCCCCCAGAGCTTTTGGTCAGGCCAATAGGTCCCATTTTTCCCAAGGAAGGGTGTAGTGATCCTTCGTTCTTGACCAAATAAACTTGAAGCAGAGTCTTCGGATTTTTTCTAATACACCCTTGGGGATCCAGGAGAGAGACATCCAGTAGACCGGGATATCCAAAGAGATAATTGTTTTTTCTAGTTTTTCCAATAGCCAGCTCTAGTCCCTTTTGAGATAATTTTTTGCTTTGAGTAGGAAGCCAAGATATTTTATCCCTTGTTGGATTTATTGAATTGGTAAGGGAAAGAGTGTTTTATAGAGAGCCACAGTGGCTTCGTCAATTCCAATTAATGATAAGGTGGATTTTTGAGAGTTGATTATCATTATTGTTGCATCCTGAAAGAGCTCGAGGATTGTTGTCAGGGTCTCAACATCTCTTGGTCTTCCATTGTTGAAGATTGGTACATCATCCACGAAGAGTAGATGTGTGATTCTGAGATCTGGAGAGGTTTGTATGCCTTGGAAGTCCCCTGTGTTGATGGTCGAGATCAAGGCCCTACTTAACCCTTCTGCAACAAGGAGAAAGAGCAGAGGGGAGAGGGGGCATCCCTGTCTTAGGCCTCTTTCTGAGGAGAAGAAAGGGAAGGTTGCTCCATTAATTAGGACCACAAAATTTATTGAGGAAATGCAAGCCATTATCCATCTGATGAAGGGTACCTCAAACCCTAGGTGTGTGAGTAGTAGTCTTATAAAGGACTAACTAACTTGATCAAAGGATTTTGAGAGATCAATTTTTAATACAACTCCTTTTGATCGAAGAGATCTCAGACTGTGTAGGCCTTCCTGAGCCACTCTGATTGCTTCATGTACATGTCAGCCATTTAGAAACCCAAATTGTTCCTTTGAGATCACCTCCGAGAGAATGGGCTTGAGGCATCTGGAGATAATTTTTGCAACAATTTTGTAAATACAATTGCATAGTGCAATCAGTCGACAGTCCTCAAAGGAGATAGGTTCATCCTTTTTAGGTATTAGGGCCAGGAAAGTTGTGTTTAATGGTAGATGCATCGTTCCATTTTTTCTAGATTCTTCCACCACCTGGAGAATATCAGAACTGACGAGTTCATAGAAGCATAAATAAAATTCTATTTCCCAACCATCTAGTCCTGGGATCTTGTCCTTTTGGAAACTGGAGAGCGTTTCCTTTAATTCAGCTTCACTGACTTCTCTGTAGAGGTCTCTATTGTTTTTCTCATTTACAAAGTTGGGGTAAAAAAGAGCCAGCCTGACTATACCAACAATGTTTACCCTCTGATTCGCTTTGTACAAGGTTTTGAAGTGATTTTTTCCCATCTCCGCCAACCCTGAGAAGGTTGAAACAATTCTTCCTTCTGAATCCTTCATATCCCAAAAAATGTTTGTAGCTTTGCGGCCCTTTGCAAAGGCATGGAATAATTTTGTATTTTCATCCCCTAGTTCTATCCAGATTGCCCTACTTTTTAGTCTCCAGGTTGCTTCCTGATCGGCTAGGAGTTGTTTACATCGTGATTCCAAGGATTTTAGTGTGTCCCTGGATGAATTAGAGAGGAAACCCCCGTTTGCCTCCTGATAAATGGCTTTGATTTGTTCTTCTGTGGTTTGTAATTCCCTTTCCTCCCTCTGTCTTTTTTCCTTTGCCCAGGGGATAGTTAGCGAGTTGATTTTTTTGAGATTTCCCGCAAAGTGGACACCCACTAGAGTACCAAGGTTGGGATCAAAAGGCCTCTAGTGTGTCTGTACCATATCTCGAAAACTCTCATCCGCGAGCCAAGTGGCATTAAATTTAAAAGGTGAACGAGGTTTGTGTGTTCCACCCTCCAAGTTGAGCCAAACTGGGGAATGGTCTGATATGCCTCCCACCCCTATCCATTGCATTACATGGAAGGTTTCCTCCAATAATGCTTCAGCCACGAGAAATCGATCAATTCAATTTTCCACCCTTGCTTCCCATGTGGGCATGTTCCTCCAAGTTGGATTTAGTTTTCTAGTTGTGATGTCTAACATCCCATTGGTTGAAAAGAGATGTGAGATCCTAGTAGTGAGTTGATCTGGACGCGCTGAGGGGCCCCGGACTTCTACCTCCCCTAGTGAGAAGTTGAGGTCGCCCCCCAAGATTAAGTTCTCGACCTTCAGGATCTTGAGACTGAGAAGTCATTCCCATAAGGGGGTTCTATTAAGATAGGGACCATAGACATTGAGAATCATGAATTATTTACCCAGGCCTTCCACAAAAATATCAATTCCTAGACAAGAGTTGAGGGCCCATGAGTTGAGTAGTTTGATTGATTTTGTGCGCCACCTCGTGGCTAATCCACCAGATCTTCCAGCAGCATCTAAG
>ML779377.1:1951620-1972975 GCA_009831015.1 Picea engelmannii
AGTGATGAGGAACCATCCCCTTGATAATCGACGAATTTGTGGGTGGGTGGGTTGGGCTGAGCCCCAGTTAGTGCGTGCCCATATTTTTAGCATCTTCTCACTGAAATGCCTCCCATAAACTTTCCCTACCACAGATTTATCCGCAAGCTCCAAAACTTCTGCCATTGAGAGGTCCTCACCTAGAATGAGGTTGGAAGAGTCAGTTACAACCCCAATGCATTTGTTCCTTTTCCTGCGTCTGATTAAGGAGTGAGAGTCGGGGTCCTCAATCAAACCGTTGAGGATAGCTTCCTCACTACCATTGTCTTCTAGACAGTCCCAATCATTCAAATTTGATGGTGGGAGATAATTACCAATAAAGCTCACAGATGTACCTCGGATGACGGATTTGGGTAGAAACCTCGAGC
This sequence comes from Picea engelmannii, assembly GCA_009831015.1. Classification (NCBI taxonomy): domain Eukaryota; kingdom Viridiplantae; phylum Streptophyta; class Pinopsida; order Pinales; family Pinaceae; genus Picea; species Picea engelmannii. Next base: position 1,952,028 of record ML779377.1, read on the forward strand.
TTTCATCTAGGAAAAAGAATGAGTCCTGGAGGAGATGATCGAGCCGGTGCGCATCAAGATTTGGAAGTGTTTCCTCAAGATCTTCTAAGGGTGGTCCTCTGCAAGAGGGTGGAAAGGGGGGGGGATATAGGAGGAAAACAGGGAGGGAGGAGGATTGGGGAGCCCAGAAGGGGTTGTAATATGGAGGCAGGGGACTAGACAGGGAGTGGGGTAATGAACCAAGGGATGTTACGGTGTCCAATTGCTCGAAGGAAATGGAGGGAGGGCTTGTCTGTAAACCCTGGGGGGCAGCCGCAAAAGGGGGTTCCCTAGAAATTAGTTGTAGAGGAATAGGGTCGGGAGAGATGGGAGTAGTCGGAGAGCGTGCCAATGGGCGAAGGGAGGACAAAACAAATTCAATATTTTCCCAAAGGGTATAAGCCTCAGAAGTTGTCAGGTGCCCGAGAGAGATTGGGTGGGGGATGCCACATGTCGGGAACCAGGGCAAGGTTTCAACAGGGTCCAGGGTGTATTCCACGTCATCTTCATAGGTCGCCATTACACTAGTGGAGTAGGCGACTGGTGGAGAAAGTTCCAGCGAGCTGTAGGGAGCAGGAGGGGGAATATTGTTCACCATAGGGAAGGGGGTAGCTAGAAAAGTAGGCTCGTTGTTAGGATCGGGAAACATTGTTCATCGTAGGGGGGGAATTTTCGAGAAGGTAGGTTCGTAGTTAGGGTGGGAGTATATTGTAGCTACGGAGAAAACCACAAAGAGACCGCGCCATCCTATCCAAATGCAGTCTTGTAAAAAATAGAATATTCATTTATATTTCGTGTATATATATATATATATATATATCGAGGTAATATATCACGGGAACCCTCCGAGTACTTCCCCACTTCATGGATGGTAAACGGGGTAAACCACTGGTCCTGATGTCTGTGACATGCCTAACCCTAAGGGGGAATAAGAGATTCGAGCCTATGACCTCTTCCACTGGGGATAACTTCATGTCTGGCTTAGAACCACTTGAGCTAACCCTTGGGGATTTTTATCAATAAATATTACTTATATAAATTAAAAATATAAAAATGTTAAGGATTTTAAATAAATATTAATATACATTAAATTTTTTATAATAAAATGAATAAATAAAAATGAAATATTATTTTATATGAAATTTGTCATTAAATAAATAAAAAATCGAACTTAAAATAATTAGATTACTAAGATATTAAGTAGAAAGGTATAGTAAACATGAACACAAATATAAGTAATGATTATGTTAAAATTAATAGATTATGAATTCCAGGTGGTAATTGCTAGAGCTTGCTCTATATCATATTCTTGTGAGAGAATAAAAATATTTGTGAAGAATGTGGATATTATGTGTAAATATATATTTCACATATAATAGAACCTCCAATTGATTATGGAACTCTACTTCTCATGGATGAAGAAATGCATACTCTAGATATTCTTCAATTCATTATGAAGATGAAATTTCTCATTTTAATGCTCTTTAATTAAATGATATTTCTACTAGATTATAAGTTATGGATTTTGAGTTTATGGGTCTTGTGGTATATTTGAGTGTAGAAGATGTAAATAAAGATATGTTCTTATCTCTTAACTGTCTGGTGGATCAATAAAACTCTGGGATTAGGTCTTTTTGATGTTATACAAATAATAGTACTAGATGCACATACAATATGGATGCGTTTAGCCATTTCAATGAGATCTTTCATCCTAATTGGAAGAGAAATTACTAAACATATAACATCATCTTATAAACATGTAACGATGATTTAGTATCACACCAGTGTATATCCATCTAACTCCAGATCTATCATGCGCCAAGAGGGATCAAATCCCTCGAGGTGCAAACTTTTCTTATTTCCACATGATACATCCAGAGTTAAGATGTATTTACACTGGTTCTTATTGTGTGTGTGTAAACTTCAAAAAAATAATTACACATCTCCATCAAACTAAGAACACACCATTGAAATGTTTTAACCAATATCCATCTTAACTATAGATCTATCATGCACCTTGAGGAATCAAATCTCTCGAGGTGCAAAATTTTCCTCAAGTTTTTTCAATCAAATTTTTTTTTTCAACTCAGGGGATTTGATCCTTGTCGACACATGATAGATCCAAAGTTAAGATGGATTTACACATATCCCTCATGGAAGGAATTACAAATCTCCCTCATACTAAGAAAAACACTATTGAAATGTTTTAACCATAAGACATTTTTAATTGAGCTACCATAATGATGCCCTGGCTGACCAAATTCCATCACCCAGAACCAATCTCAATCCTTCTCTATATAAAATCCCCCTTAACAAAGTGAAATTACGCTCTATGTGTATTACTATGGTGTGTAGAATCATATGGGTCGTCAATTACATGTGACCACAGGCATAAGCCAAGCGCTAACCCACTTTGAACGCTTAGTCACTTATCAAAATCGACAAAATTATTTTAATCTCAAATTGAGATGGATGGTCCTGGTTCTTTCGGGGCTAAAGACTTTTCCCCGTATCCCAAAGCAAAGGGGGCCCAAAATAGATCCCTTCCCGACACATGGAAGGATGATCTACGCTATTTTTCTTTCGGGGCATCAAGCCTTTATTAACGTTTGCACATCTTCATAATGAAAAATCAATCTTGACCGTCCATCACTCTCATCTCATTCTTCAATCCAACTGCTCATGTAACTCTTTTTATTGTTCAAAATCTAATTTGATTTCGCTCCTTCCTTGCTTCAAAAACATAGGATCAATGTTGATCCTATCATGATCAATAGTGATCACGAATCACTTTAATAACATTCTCCCTCTTGAGCTCTAGATTTGGCAGTTAGATCTCAAATCTTTGTCGAATATACAATTTGACGCAATCGACATAGGAGCTCAATCCTGCTTTCCATTCAAGTAAATATAAAATTCCATAACATTGTTTACATAATACAAAATAACAATAATTCCATTCGATTGCATAAGGAATATACACACACAAAATTTCCTTCAATTCCTTCACACAAAATTACACAAGGCTTCATTCATCCAGTCTAGGCCTGATTTTACTTCATTGGCCTTCCCTAGGTTTTTTGGCCATAATTGGCCCTTCACACTCTCTCTCTCTAACTCATTCAAATCTCTCCAATCTTCCTAACTTGAATGACTTCAAGCTTACCATATTTACAACAAAGGATTATGAACTAGAATTTGTTCAGATCCAATTATCTCTCCATAACAAACTCCTAAGATCTCACAAATCCACAATATCTTGAGGAAGATTTCTAAAATCACTCTCTCACCTCTAAGACTCTTCTAGATCTCTACAACTCTCGAAATATACACACTGTTCAATTTCAATTAAATTTCTAAAACTTAATTACAATCTTAGGAAAAAAAGAGAATAAAAGTAAGGGAACCCACTCCCTTTAGTAAAATTGAAAGACCCCTTAGGCCTTCTCTAGAAATTGATTTCATTATGGGATTGCTCATGCATCAGACTCCCAAGGAAAAAATGTTTCATGATCTCCTGATCATGAATATTTTTTGTTGTTGATGTCATCCTAGTTTCCATATCTTATGTTGTTGCTTGTCACTTTCTTTGCCATCTTGTTGTTGTTCTATTGCTATCTACAACCCTCCAGTATCCCAACTCTTATTTTTCTCATGTGTAGTCTCTTTGCTCCAATTTTTACCAGTAACCATATGAAAATTGTTGTTGTTGTTCCTTCTCATCCACTTGGAACTCTTCCCCAATTGTTTCCAAAATTCACATGGTCCACTATTCAATCTTGTCCCTGTCTGACATACATCTTTGTTGTATTTTGGTTGCTTCAAAAGTTCATAAATGACTGTTTTCATCACTTTATATTCATGTCTTCTTCTATCCTCAATGTTTTGATAACATTGTTCTTTAAGTAAGAACATATTAACCAAGAATGTGTACCTCCAATCTGAATTTTCAATTTATATGACAACTCCAATAGCTTCTACTCCATGCATTCTTCATTAATTGCTCCATCTTGTGGTTCCACTATTAACATCACATGTTGCTTCCAACGTGTTCTTGCATCATTCCATAATTCATTTGTAGAAGTTATAATATATAACTCCTCTACTTCCCCCATTGTCCATACATTCAATATCTCAAGTGGAATTTCTTCATCTTCAAACCTAATTGCTTGCTTACTTGGTATGAAAACATAAAACCAATCCTTCTTATGCTGCCTTTCGATTGTAAAAATTTGCCCTTGAACTTATGAAATTTTCCAACTGATCCTTTCATTCATATTGTACTCAACTTCATTATTAACTTTTCCAACTAATCCTTGCATTTATACTGTACTCAACTGCATTATTAACTTTTCCAACTTCCCAAGCAATTATTTGGTCTTCACTTCCTCTTGGACTTATCAACAAAATTTATTTACACTCTGCAGCTTCACGTATGTTACCATCCTCTCTTTTTTTTCAAGAGTGCCTTGTATAAGAGTTTAAAAAATATTTCTTCTTCCTTCCAAGTCCCATCATTTTGAGAACATTGTTTCATGAACATATGCAACCAAAAATATACATCTTCGTTTAGGTCCTTCGGTTTATAGGATTTCCCAATCAAACTTTGTTCTTTGCCTTTCATAAAATGAAAAAATAGTAAACATTTCATGTCCTCCATGATCATGTGCCAATGATCATTTATATCAACACTGCTAAGTATCATACAATTTTGATTTAAACATTTCAAAAATCTACAATCTGGTTCATCAATAAACCAATTGACTTTCCTTATGTCTTCACTTGTCTCAAATTTCTTTTGGTTATCTAGAACTCTTCCCTCTTCTTGTACCTATTCTATCTTCAGTTTGCTTCTTAAACCTCTATCATTATGTAGAACATTCCCTCTTTCATCAAACCATAAATTATATTTTATGTCACCTTGGAGCATTCTCTTCCATTCAACTATCAAGGTTTCAATATTGTGATGTGTGAGAGTTTCAAAAAATTTCTCTCACTTTCCCTCAATGATTTCCAAAGCATATGGTTGCTTTGACCAATCTTTTGTAACTGCTCTATGGAAGGCTAATTGCTCTTATCCTCTGTACCTGCACAATTAGACACATTGCAGAAAACACCTTGTTCATAACATTCTTTGGGATCATGTTTAAATTCCAAAAGATATTGTTCTTCTTTCTGATTGCAATTTTTTGTTCCATGAGTTTCTCCTTGAGCTTGTTGTTCATCATATACAACTTCCTGGTCATCATTAGCAATCTAATCATTGTCCCATAAAATAATTCTTTGTTTTGTACAAATCCTTTCATTGTTTTTCAAAGCATTTCCCTATTTTGTTCTTCTTTGAGGGAATTATGCATAATCTCCTTCATGATTGTCTTAATAAGTCGGTCTTTTCTTTTTTCTAGTTGCCTGAGATAATAATATCTCTTCCTTCTCATATTCTTGGTTGTTTTCTAGTCTTTGATTTCTCACAACTTTCGTTGAATTAGTTGAAATGCCTTGAGTTTCACTCTCTCTATCGGTTCTTCCATATTTACACATCTGCAAGACATGCATGATATTTTCCTTTTCCAATTTCTAATGGCCCTCAATCGCAAACAATTCCTTCATAAATATTTAAATAAATTTTCAACAAAAGAATATACCACCAATTCATTATACCTCCAATTTTACTCCTCTTTTCACAATATTGTGAAACTTCAACCTGAATTCCTTCATAACCTTCTTCAAGGTTTCCTTCATGACATAATGTTGAACTTCCTTCTTCTGACACGATCCTTTGAAATTGTTCATCTTCATAATTTGTTACCTCTTGTTCTCCCTCATGAGCATAGTTCTACCTTTCTTGAATTGTTGCTCCTTCCTCAATTCTTTGTGTTTGTTCAACTCCATTAGTTTTATCTTTGGTACCTACAATGATACACTCACACTAACAATTAGTTTGAAATGTACTACATTCCCCATCATTTTATGTCACTAACATCCCTTCCTTGCACTAGTCTAATAATATCCTCATCTCATCATCATCCTCTCCTAAGATTAAACCTTGTTTAGGTTCACAAAAGTGAATTCCTTTTCCATCCTCAATTCTCTTGCGTTTCCTCTCTGTCTTAATCTATACTTTCATCTTCTGAATCAACTTCTTGGTAAATAACCTCTTGACAGGCCATTTGACTCTTTTCTTCACATTCACTCCATGCTTTAGATCCTCTCTGATATTTTCCTATAGTAGCTACTGTAAAATACTGAGTTGTGACTTTATCTCATCCATTTCTCTTTCAAAATATTCATCACTCATCCTATTCTATTTTCCAACTTCCTTGGCATCTACCTCTCTCTTGTTGTGGCTTCTTCCCGGATCCTTTCTTTGACTATCCTTAGTCATCTTCATATTTTCCTTGGTGAGCTTCTCCATACTCACTGTGAGATGCAACTAAGCCTCTCTATTGTATTTAGTCTCAATCACTGCTACTCAATACCCTATCAAGCCTTCCTCTTGTGCTTGATCTCTTGGTATTACTGGTTCATTCCTCTGGAACCCTCTGAGCATTCCCTTTCTCCTTTCCGGATTCTACACTCTTCTCACACTTTTCCTCTTCTGAGAACTTCCATTGTTCTCTTCACTTCAGTATTCAACTCAATTTCATTACAACACTCCTTGTTGTAACTCTTCTGCCACAAGCTTCCAATTTGAGAGTTTCACTTGCTCCCTTCTCTTTCTCTCATAGTTTCCTATCTGCAATCCTCTGTTGCTACCTGCATATACAATTTCTTATTCCTCACTTTATCCTTGGATGGAATAACTTTAACCCTGTATTGCCTTCAATATTTCATGGTTCCTTCTGTTGAACTCATCTCTCCCATTCCACTACACACTTCTGTAAATTCTCTATTATACATTTCACCTTTGAATTCTTTCAAATCTTTGTGTTCTTATCTCCTAAGAACAAATCTCCTCAAATCATATCATTCTGCACTAAAACCTATTATAAGATGATATCCCCAGACACGAAATTTCAATATCAATAAATCAAAGAGCATTACTGTGGTTTTTCTTTCAAATCCAAACCTCCTTCTTTGAATACTCCTTTAATTTCAAAACAAGAAGGAATGAGCCTCCTACTTTGATACCAAAAATTGATTCCCTAGATGACCAAATTCCATCACCCAAAACCAATCCCAATCCTTCTCTATATAAAATTCCCCTTAATAGAGTGAAATTACGCTCTATGTGTATTACTCTGGTGTGCAGAAGCATCTAGTTCGTCAATTACAAGTGACCACAGGCATAGGCCAAGTGCTAACCCACTTTGAGCTCTTAGTCACTTATCAAAATCAATGGACGCGTTTTAATCTCAAATTGAGATGGACGATCCCGATTCTTTTAGGGCAAAAGATGTTTTCTCGGATTTCAAAGAAAAGGGGGCCCGAAATAGATCCATGACCGACACGTGGAAGGATGATCTACGCTATTGTTATTTCGGGGCATCAAGACTTTATTAACCTCCACACATTTTCATAATGCAAAATTAATCTTGATCCTCCGTCACTCTCATCTCATTCTTCAATCCGACAACTCTTGTAGCTCTTTTTATTGTTCAAAATCTAATTTGATTTCGCTCCTTCCTTGCTTCACGACCATAGGATCACTATTGATCCTATCATGATCAACAATGATCATGAATTATTTTAATAACATTCTCCTTCCTTAGCTCTAGATCTGAAATTTAGAACTTGAATCTTTGTCAAATATACAATTTTGCCCAATCGACAGAGGAGCTTAATCCTTCTTTCCATTCAAGTAAATATAAAATTCCACAACATTGTTTACATAATACAAAAGAACACGAATTCCATTCTATTGCATAAGGAATATCCACACACAAATTTCCCTTCAATTCCTTCACACAAAATTACACAAGGCTTCATTAAGCCAGTCTAGGCCTGATTTTACTTCATTGGCCTTCCCTAGGTTTTATGTACATGATTGGCCCTTCACACACTCTCTCTCTCTAACTCATATGAATCTCCTATCTACCTAACCTAAATTCCTTTAACCTTACCATATTTACAATAAAGGATTCTGAACTAGAATTTGTTCAGATCCTATTATCTCTCCATAACAAACTCCTAAGATCCCTCAAATCCACCATATCTTGAGGAAGATTTCTAAAATCACTCTCTCACCTCTAAGATTTTTCTATATCTCTACAACTTTTGAAATCTACACATTGTTCAATTTCAATTAAATTTCTAAAACTTAATTGCAATCTTAGGAAAATAAAAGAATAAAAATAAGGGAACCCATTCCCTTTAGTAAAATTTAAAGACCCCTTGGGCCTTCTCTAGAAATTGATTTCATGATGGGATTTCTCCTGCATCACATAAAAAATCAAGGATCTACAGGTGTCAACTCGATGTTGAGTATGGAGAGAATTTTTATATATCAGAAACTCGTTCCCAAGCTCCCATTTCTTTGACGTTGAAGCTCCCAAGTGCCCAAAATTGTTCCTAGACAATTTGGGACGTTTCATACCCATTCCAAAGCTCCCATAAATGTCGATGCATGGAGTGGTTCATGTAGCACACCCAACCCCATAAACCTTCCTTAGACATGTGGGATGTCAAAATTTCTTCTTTCCAACTAAACTCCTTTCTCCAATCTAAGCAATTAGATGATTTTTTCTCCTCAAGATATTTCCAACGACTATAAATATGTTAAAATCTGAGTTCATATCAGAAGTCACGATCCTTTAAATCTTCTAGGTCAGACCACTTACTACCCACTTCTCCTCCACATGGATCCCCATCATCTTTGTTAGCTAGTAGGGTGGACATGGGTGTGTTGGGGTGGTGGGCTATGTGTTATCTGACATGGCACCCGTTGGGTTCCAAAACCAGGGGTAAATCCCAATGGAAACTCAAAATGGAATGCAACAATGGAAATAAACTCTTAACAACATAGAATGGTCTAAATCGATCGAATTGATGGCCCCCCTCTCTCTTCAACCTTGAAAATCTACGATATATAGTCGATCAGACTATACTCCTCGAGACACAGATCACACAACTTCCACCAAACCTTCCACGTGGTTTTTACCGAACACCCTACTCCCGATGGATCTAATGTATATAAATGAGCCAAATTGATGGACATGATTTCTTCGACTTTTCCAACTCGCCCAACGATTAATCAGATGCTTTCATAGTCCATTCGATTCATCAGAAAAGATCTATTGTGATATTTGGTCCAAAATCATTCAGGATTTCCAAACTGCACAACCTTTACTGGGTTACAAGGTTCTGAGAGATCTAATAGCCCAAATCTATCCAATCTAAAGGATCACATTTGATTCGGGTCTCGAGACACATGGTGGTTAGTCGGTCAGACTAATCACTTCAAAAATGCAAGCCACGACTAGATTTCCAAATGAACCTTCCCAAAAACACTTCCTGACAGATTTGAAGACTAACGAATTCCCCAATCCAATGGCCTAGATCTCTATGGAACCCCCAACCTATGCGACGGATAATAAGCATGACACAAATCCAACAAGGTTTTCAATGAATTGGGTCCAATCCAAATCGACGATTCAGATCGATTTGGGTTCAGATTTGTGGAAAATCGACGGTCCTCACCCACTTGGGCTCACGTGTTCAGATTTGTCCCTATTGAAAACACTAACCACACTAACTTTGTGGATCCTTCTAAATCCCACATTTCGATTGGATTAATGGAGTGGGCCCATGACAAGATATGCGGTCCATATCTTCTCAATCTGGCTCCTCAGTAGATTAACTACTCTTGTCACTCAAGCTCACACATTCGGGCTATTCTTATTGGACTCAGGGTTGTGCCTATCCTATGGTGCTTTCGATACCCGATTTCTAACCAAGGGTCGAGAATCACTCTCGATTTCATATCTACAGTCCAGAATCCTCCATACCGATATGCAGGAAAATAAAAGAGCATACTTCTAAGCCCATCATGGACTTCGCCATGACTTAGGAAGAGAAACTCAGGGTAATAATTGCACTCCCAGGGTGAATAAACTCTTCATCTCTCTCCCATTGTTAACATGGATAACATTTAAGGGTTTCAGACCATCGAACTGTGCACTTAACACAAAAGGGATAGCTCCTTACAACAACCTGAAACAAGATTTAATATCCTACAAAATTTCCATTTCAAGGCACAGGGAAATTATAGGGTCACCAACCCAAATACACCATTCCTTACACACACATGCAATGGGAAATCTCCCTTCAAGGATTATGCTCAACAAGTAAACAATTCCATACTTAAATATTCATCCTTCATATTCAAAATTATCACAAATAAAAAATATAGAGATTAACATTTATTTACAAAAAATAATGCTCACAAATATTCTTGTGAACACTTTATCTGTTTCAAAATAAAAGCCAACCAACCAACTAACTAAGGGTGAAGGACTTTCCACCCAACTAGAGGCTTTGTTTCACTTGTGATCTCTACAACATGCCACTCCCATTACAGGCCATGCTACCACTAGGGGAACTCACAGGATGGTTCATTTGTTATGGGTCTTGGTGTGAAGGATACTCTCCTTCACTATCAAGCATCAACATAAATTACCTCTATACATTGATTCTAGAGCCTCCAAAAGCTTCCTAGATTCCTTCCAAAATGGATTTACTCTACAAAAGGGAGGCCCTTCACTGCTAAACAGTCCCTCAACGCCCTCCCATTACCAGTGTCAGTTTCTATCCAGAAAGCATCAACTCATGAACCTCTTTTTTCAAGTTTGGGTCTTGGAAATTTCTCTGCTTCAGTTGGACCACCAGTTCACTGGGTAAAGTTTCTATTTTCCTCATAGAAACTTCTTGGTTTCCTGTGTTCCCACTTGAGCACTTGTTCTCCCCTACACTTGTGCAAACTCCCATGTGCTCTCTTCTATCTATGTCTACCTCTTCTGTTTGGAACATATTTTTTTGGGGGGGTTCCTACACTTGCTTATGTCAGAAGATTTTGGGAGTCAAGATCCCAAATCGAAGGGGCACTTTGATGGTACTTTTGGATAACTTCCTCAAATGGTCCAACCACTTCCCCTTGTACAATTCTGAAGGAATTCTTAACTGCTTCAACCACTAGGTCAAGTCTCATTAACTAATTTTCTTCTAAACAAGGAAGGTAAGGCACTTCAACAGATTTAATCATCGATGTTCTCTTAGGTGAAGATAAATCCCCATTTCCCTTCACTTGTTCCCACTCATGGTATCATGGCCATTAATTCAAGGATTCTCCCTTTAGTCAACTGGTTGGGAATCATCATTAAGCATAAAACACAATTTCATTGTCCATCAGTCACCGTCATTAAGTCTTAATCATAATTACAGACTTGGGGGAAAACAAAGTGTTACATTCTTCTTCCCCTTAAAAGAAACACTGTCCTTGGTGTTTTACCACCATATAAACAACTTTATACAGAAAACAAAAAATGGGTATTCCATCCTCATGGCATTATCTAGCTCCCATGTGGCCTCATCTGCTCCAAAGTGGTTCCATTGCACCTTGACTTGATCGACGACTCGGTTATGGAGCATTGTCTCCTTCCTGTTGAGTATGCAATGAGGTTCAGGCTGGAATTCCTAGTGTGGTTCCACTTGTATCATAGTCCAATCAATAACATGATTATAATCATAAATATACTACTTAATCAAGGATACATGGAACAAGTTATGGCCTTGAGAAGATGGAGGTAGAGAAATTCAATACGCCACCAATCCCACTCTTTATAGGACTTCAAATGGTCTATAATAGCGAGTGCCAACTTGGCACAAGTTCCCATTCTTAGGGAGATCCTCTTAGGCTTAACTCTGATATAGACATGATCCCCCACCTTGAACTCTTTATGAGTCCTTTTTCTATCAACATAACTCTTTTTCTTGTCTTGGTCCACTTTCAGATTCTGCTTAATTCTGACTACTTCCTACTCCATTTCCTTCAACTTCTTAGGTCCAAGCGTGATCCGGTCTACTGGATTATCCCATCTGATCATAATCCTACACTTTTTCCATGCAGATCCTCAAATGGGCTCATTTTTAATGATTCTTGATAACCATTATTGTAGGAAAATTCTACCAAGGGAAAATATTCCTCCCATTTCTTGGGTTGGTGCACAACACGCATCCTTAGCATATATTCTAGCACTCTATTTACCCTCTTGGTTTTCCTATCTGTCTGAGGATGGTAAGTAGTGTTGAAAGCTAATTGTGTTTCAAAATCTTCAAACAGGTTTGTCCAAAAACTTGAGGTGAATTTAGCATCACGGGCTGATATAATTGTCTCGGGCATGCCATGCAATCTAAAGTTTTCCTTCATAAAAACATCAACAATGTATATGGCTTTATAAGTGGATTTTTAATTGGAATAAAGTAAGTTGCCTTACTCAACTTATCCACCACCACTAGGATTGCATCATGTTTCTTTGCTATTCTTGGTAATCTTGTAATGAAGTCGATGGAGATACTATCCCATTTCCATTCTGGAATCTGCACTAACTGTAGCAATCCTGCAGGGTGTTTATGCTCAACCTGACTTGTTGGCATTCCAAACATTTGGAAATGTATTCATATATATTCATTTTCATGAAAATAATAAATTTTTCATGATTTTATTATCATCTTTTGATAAGTCAGATGGCCCACATAAGGCCTCCTATGAAACTCATCCATTATTAACTTCATTAGTTCCGTTGAAATGGGTATCTACAACATGTTATTGTACATCAATAACTCATATCCATTGAGTTGATATCCTTTATAGATCGACCCTCTTGGATCTTGGCTTAGGATATTATTTATATTCTTAAAATTTTCATCAGGCTACAAATCCAATCCAATACTCTGTTTTATCTCAGATTCACACACACTAACTGTTGTTAAGTGTATTGTTTGCACACTTCCACTGAGTGTATCTGCCACTCGATTTTCCTTCCTTTTTATATGCTTGATTTCAAAATCAAACTCACTGATAAGTGCCATCCACTTGGATTTTTTGGCATTTAATCGTGGTTGGTCAAATAAATATTTCAGCCCACAATGATCTTTCATTCAGAAAAATATTCTCCCAAGCAAGGAATGTCTCCACATTTTCAAAGCATGCACAGTGGCTGCAAGCTCTAAGTCACAAGTAACATAACACTACTCATTTTCATTCAATTTTCTTGATTCACAATAGACCACGTGTCCCTCTTGCATGAGGACTCCACCAAGTCCTACCTTGCAAGAATCTGTGCAAACTAGGAAATCTTTTTCAGGGTTTGCAATTTTTAGGACATGGTCATTAATCAAGAGATGTTTTAGCTGCTGAAAGTTGGTCTCACAATTTGTTGACCACACCAATTTCACTCCTTTTCTTTGCGCTGAAGTGATGGGGTGACCAATCTTGGGGAACGCATTTAAAAATCTCCTATAGTATCCAGCTAATCCCATAAACGATCTTACCTTAGATACATTTCTAGGAGTTGGCCAATCCATGATGGCATTGATCTTTTCTGGGTCTAATGCCACTCCATCTTCTAATATTATATGACCCAAATATTGGATCTATCTCTGGAAGAAATCACACTTGTTGTATTTAGCATACAATTGGTCTTATCTCAACACCTGTGGCACCAATGTAAGGTGTTCCTCATGCTCTTCCTTAGTTATGGAATATATCAAAATATCATTAATGAACACGAGGACAAACTTGTCCATATACTTGTTGATAACATTGTTTATCAAACACATAAATGTGGCTAGTGCACTGGTAAGCCCGAATGGCACCACCACAAACTCGTAGTGTCCATACCTTGTTCTAAAGGTAGTTTTATGGATATCCTCATCCTCAATCATGAATTGATGGTTTCCCGACCTCAAGTCTATTTTAGAAAATGTTATAGCTCCTCCAAGTTGATGAAAAATATCATGAATGTTGGGAAGTGGGTATTTATTCTTAATGGTCATCTTATTTAGTTGTTTGAAGTCAATACACAACCGCAAAGTACCATCTTTCCTGTTTACAAAAAACGTTGGTGCTCCCCATGGGGACACACTCAGTCTATTATACCCTTTATCCAACATCTCTTTTAATTGCATTTTTAACTCCACCAACTCTAGTGTGCTCATCCTATAAGGCACCTTAGATGCCAATACTGCTCCCGGTATTATCTCTATGGAAAAATCTAGGCACCTCCTCTAGAAACACATCTCGGAACTCATACAACATCGGTTGGTCTTTGATTTCCAACTTGTTTCTTTCTATTGAATTTAACACTTGTATAGCATACAAGGGACACCCTTTTCTTCTATACTTCTTGAGTTGCAGTGTTGATATTTTCCTTACTGATACATGATTTTGGATGCCCTGTAGCACCCTCTTGTTTCCTTCATCATCTTAGCATTCCAAGGTCTTATTAAAACAATCAAGTTTCATATTGTGGGAAACCAACCAATCAATGCCTATAAACATGTCATATGACCCCAAAGGAAGTAGGTTTAGGGCTGCATGTGTATGAAGTCCATTCATTTCAAACAAGAAAGCTTCCATTTCCTCAGTCACCTTCCTCTTGGTTTTTGTGGATAGCTAAACTAACCACGATTTTTCATGCTTCCTTATCTATAAGGCACATGCTTCAACAACTTAGGGAAAAATATAGCTAAGGTTAGAACCAGGGTCAATTGAAATTGAAATGACTTGGTTGGCTATTATACCTTCTAGCTCCACCACTAAAGCTTGGTGGTCTGCCTCTCGATTCTCGACAGTTGCATAAATTTGTGGCATGTTCTTGGCTATGCCATTGATGGTAGTAGCCTCCTAAACATTGTAGATTCTCCTGTTGTCATGCTCCATATGAGGGAAGTCTCTCAATATATGTTCCTCTCCACAACCCTAGCATTAGAGGGCTCCTTTTTTATGCTCCTCCTCCTTTTATTTTACTTTCTCTACTAATTTGTTCCCACTTTGAGAGGGAGAGTTTTGTTGGTGCACACTTCTAATAAGATGACAATATTGAGCACTTCTTATTGGATTCTTGTATTGGGATGGTTTAAATCCCTTCTTTTGGAATCTAAGTTTATCCTTCTTTCTCCAGTCCTTAAGAGGGTCCTTCTTATGCTTAGATTGATCATAACATCATTTGGCCTTTCTGATGGTGTTCTCTAATGTCTTAGGCTCATCAAACTCAATTTTACCCTGATAGGATTGAGGTAGTTCACTGAGGAAGCGTTTCATTCTCACTTCCTCATCCTTAATATAAGGGACATATCTTAATATTTCTAAAAATGTTTTTGCATAAGCATCCATGGTAAGCTATTATAACTTATGTTCATGGAACTCCTTAATCTTTCCATCATAATACTTCTCTGATAGGTAAGCCTTCCTAAAATACCTTTTGAAATGCTTCCAGGTTAGCTTACTCTCCTTCAATCCATTAATATCCTTGAGGTATTCCCACCAAATGGAACCCCCTCCATTCAAATTGAAAATAGATACCTTTGCCTTCGTATTTTCTCAGTAATTATGTACTCATAAATACTTATTTAATCCTAGAAGCCTAATCCGGATTATTTTGAGAATGACATGAAGACATAAATATAACAAAGATACAAAAAGGAAATACACAGAAATATAGTGAAACCCAACTTCTATTAATGAATAAGAGAGAAAAACACTATAGAACACAAACTGACAGAATGGGGTAGCTTATCTCTGAAAAGAAAGAGATGTTGGCTACGCTTCATCCACAACAAGATTTACATCACATTCCATTGCTTGCTTAAAGGGCCTCCTTCACCTCGATTATATATGAGAGAGTGAGAGGATAAAAATTCCCATGATGCATGTGGGATAAATCGGACTAAGTTTATAAAATTCCATAGGCATGTAAAATAGTAGGACTTCGCGGGTGGTCACCCATCCCAGTACTACTCTAGCCTGAGCGCACTTAACTGCGGAGTTCTAATGGGATTCGATGCATTAACACTAGTTGTAGGCATGTACATAAGACCACTAGGAAATCATTAAATGATGTCTATAATTAACAAATGAAGATGAAATTACATTTCATTCCCCGTCAAAAGGGTGAATATCATGGTTTATCAAAACCAGAGGCTCAAAATAGTGATTTAGTGGAAGAGGTGGATGGCAACTGAGATCCATCTGGATCATTCCTCCCCCCTTAGGAAGCAATGGTTCCCATTGCGTCAAGTTCCCTTGTGAGACGGGGAGACTTCTGCTAAATCTAAAGCTTGTTGCGCTACTTGCCTTGCTGAAGAAGCTATCCTGCTTGGCTTGTTGAAGGATGCCATGAACCTGTTGCTGGAGGGGTTGGATCCATTCAAACAATCTAGCTGCATGATCTACCTGAGTGTGGGAGGACTCTATCGATGAAGATGCAACATGAAGAGTATGAATGGTTTTTTTATAACCTTGCTTGACTGGGCACTATGGAGGCACCCCCGTAGGTGCAGCAAGAACATCTTGGTACTCGTCTACAATCTTGTCGATCTGTTTCTGTTGGATAGAAAGGTCTTGGGATGAGGATGCAATGGTTGCAGTGTCCTTCTATTCACCTTTTGATCGGATTGTGAAGAGGCTAAACTTTTCAGTATGAGATATTACTTTGTGGCATTGTTTTGGTGGGAAAATAGTTGAAACTACCTCTGGTATCCAATATAGCTGACCCCTTAGAGTAACAATGATGCTACGGGGTCGAGACTCATAAATAGCATGACACCTCCACATGTATGGTTGGCCTAATAGAACATCACAGACTTCCAGTGGGGCAACATCACACAACACCTCATCCTTGAAGGGCTTGATGCGATAGGATAGGCGACATTGCTGACTGACATGAAGATATTCACCTTGGCGAAGCCACCCGATGTTGTATGGTTGTGGGTGTGGTGTTGTTGGTAAATCCAACTGCTTGACAACCTCTGTTGAGATGATGTTTTTTTGGCTTCCGCTATCAACAATAAAATGCAGTGGGGTCCCCTTCACCCACATTTGTGAATGGAAGAGTTGCTCCCCCTCCTCAGGATCCTCTTCTGGTTGGATTGTTGCAGTTGCGACAGTAACAATGGGTTCTGTATCAATGATCTGTCTGCTTTTATTATTTTCAGAATCAGGGTCCAAGTCGGGGTTCGACTCTTTGTCTTTGAGCTCAGCCACCAATGATTGTATTGAGCAACATTCATTAGTGTTGTGCCAAGGTTTGTTGTGGAACTCACACCACTTTCCAGTGTCTTTCTTAGACTTCATGTTACCCTTCTTTGCCTGCATCCGGGACTGGATCTCTTGAGTTTTTCCTTCCTTGCTTTGTCCATGCTTCTCCCACTTACTATGTTTCTTGAATTTATGCTCAATTTTGACTGCATATCGATAAGCAAATCCCAATGAGGAGATGTCCAAGAAATCCATATTTGTTTAGATGTACCTGTGTAGACCACTGTGGTACTTCAAAACCAGGTGTCGCTCAGAGTCTTTGATACCCATCATTGAGTGCAAGGTATGAAAGATGTTGGTGTACTCTGGCACTTTCTAGTCTCTTTTCTGACGCAAAGTTGTCCATCTCACGTATTTGTCATCGTAGTTTCCGACGGGGTATAACTTATCCTTTAGGGAATCTACAAAGGTCGTCCAAGTGGGTTCTCTCCCAAATAGTGTAGATTCATCCGCGGTGTACCTCTCCCAATAACCTTCCCACCAAGCTCTGACATGGGGGAGGGATTTAAGAAGCGCAAATGTGATTTTTTCACTGTCAAAAAAATTTTGGATAGAGTAATAACCTTCTAACAGATTCAACCATTTTTTTAGAGCATCTGCATCTATATGGCCTTCAAATAAGGGGATATCAAAATTGAATCGTACCTTGAAGGGCATCGCACTTGCGAAATGGTTGCTTGTTGAAGATGCCACAGCTGCCGCCATCGGTAGTATTTGAAGGATCTGAGAAAAGTTGTCCATCATCTCATTCCTTTATCGCACGAGGGATTTCTCGAGCAACGTCTTGAAAGGATCTCATGCTCTGTCATCTCTCTTTTCTTTCGCCATGGGAGGTCGTTCGAGCTAGCGAGAGTGGTTGTCCTTGAGAGAAACTAGCTCGAGACTCAAATCTCTATACCCTGACCTCGTTGAGGACCTGCTCTGAGAAATGACAAGGAGCAAACTGCTCTGATACCACTGATTTATTTTGAGAACAACATGAAGACATAAATATAACAGAGATTAAAAAATGAAATACACAAAAATATTGAAAGAAACACATAAATATAGTGAAACCCAACTTCTATTAATGAATAAGAGAGAAAAACACTATAGAACACAAACTGGCAGAATGGGGTAGCTTATCTCTGAAAAGAAATAGATGTTGGCTACGCTTCATTCGCAAAAATCTTTACATCACACTCCATTTCCTGCTTAAAGGGCCTCCTTCACCTCAATTATATATGAGAGAGTGAGAGGAGAACAATTCCCATGATGCATGTGGGATAAATCAGAATAAGTTTATAAAATTCCATAGGCATGTAAAATAGTAAGACTTCCCAGGTGGTCACCCATCCTAGTACTACTCTAGCCTGAGCACCCTTAACTGTGGAGTTCTAATGGGATTCGGTGCATTAATGCTATGTTGTAGGCATGTACATAAGACGACTAGGAAAAGATTAAAGGTAATTAACAAATGAAGATGACATTACATTTCATTCCCCATCAAAAGGGTGAATATCATGGTTTATCAAAACCACGGGCTCAAAATGGTGATTCAGTGGAAGAGGTGGATGGCCACTGAGATCCATCTGGATCACATCCAGGCCTCTGCTTCCTCTCCTTTCTTAAATTCTCCATCAAAGGTAGGTGGTTTTTCTTTCTTGAATTCTTTTGTCAGGGAACTCTGGGAATGTCTCTGCTTCTTCCTCTTAGGAACACTTGATCCAGTCTCACTGTTGGACTGCTCTTTTGTAGTGGTCCTCTCCTTAGATGATTTCATTGAAGAAAATGTTTTTCCTTTATGCCTCTTGGCACTCCTATGCCTCTTTCTTGAGGAAATATTTCCTGTGTTACTATGTGCTCGCCCATGCTTTTGAATTTCTGATGGGCTCAACAACTTCTATGACTTTTGTCTCCTTGCATTGTTGACAGCTTGTTGTAGGTGCTTTTGAATTTCAGACAAACTTTGCAATAATACTACATTTAACTCTGTTTGCTTCTCTTGTGCTATAATGAGATTTTCATTGTTATCACTGTAACTTCTCAGGTCAACCTTCATGATTCTCACGATTTCTACCAAATATGGAGGAGTTTATATAGCCCTCCTATCATTAGATTTCTCATCTCTAAGATGTGAGGTCTCTTCCATTGTCTAGTTGTGCCAGACTCTTGATGTTTTTATTCTCTTCTCAATAACTTTTATCTGTTCAAACAACATGAAACTATTAGTCAAATCATATTTCAAAATTATATATATTCTTCTTGGCCCCATTGGGGACTTAATTAGCCTCAACAATTTCAAGATCATGAATCCATTCCTACTACCCATCACATTTAGAGATCATTGTTAGCACATATCAACATGAATAAATTGTCAAATAGGGAAAAGATATAGACTTTATGTCATTCATAATATTATGTAGTTATATGAGAAATGAAATTAAAGGCATGACCTTCCAATTACATCATAGTTCAACAATCTCTTCTTAGTTTCTACAATTTAAGCTTAGTGGCATGTTTCTAGCCCAATAAGGCCTAGAGTTTGAACCTTGGCTCTAATACTACTCTATAGCACACCCAACCTGCTAAACCTTCCTTAGGCAAGTGGGATGTCAAAATTTCTTCTTTCCAACTCAACTCCTTTCTCATATCTAAGCCCTTAGATGATTTATGTTGCTCGAGAGATTTCCAATGATTATAAATATGTTAAAATCTAAGTTCAGGATAAGAAGTTATGATCCTTTAAAACTTCCTGTTCAGATTGCCTACTACCCACTTCTCCTCCATGTGCATCCATGTGGATCCTCATCATCTGTGTTAGCTAGCAAGGTGGACATGGGTGTGCCCATGTGGTGGGTGGCGTGTTCTCTGATGTAGCACTCACCATGTTCCGAAACCATGGGTAAACCCTGATAGAAACTCAATGCGGAACACAACAATGGAAATCAACTCTTAACAACATAGAATGGTAGGCACCAACCGAATCAACAGTCCCCCTTTCTCTTCATCCTTGGAGATCTACGATGGATAGTCAATTGGACTATCCTACTCGGGACACAGACCACAAAACCTCCACCAAACCTTTTGAATAGTTTCTCCCGAACACCCTACTCCTCATGGATCTAACAACTATGACTAAGCCAAATCTAGAGATAGGATTTCTTTGACCTTCCCAACTTGTACAATAGTTAATCTAATGCTCCCACAGTTTTATTGATCCATTAGACAAGTTCTATTGTGATCTATGGTCGAGATTCATTCGAGATTCCAAAACTTCACAACCTTTACTAGGTTACACAATTTTGACTTATCTGACGACCCAGATCTGTCCAATCTGAAGGCTCACATTCAATTCGGGTATCGATACGCACAATGGTTAGTCAATTGGACTACTCACTTTGGAAACACAAACCATGACTGACTTTCTGGAATAACCTTCCTAAAAACACTTCCCAACGAATTCGACGACTAATGGATTCCCCAATTCAAGGGCCCAGATATCTGCAGAACCGCTAACCCGCGCAATGGATAACAAGCATGAAAAACTCTAAGAAGGGTGAGTGCATGAAGTTGGTGGATGATAAAGTGGCGAATAGGTTAGAAAGAACATGCACTCACAGGAATGCATGTGCATTTTCAGGAACACGTGCGTGTTCCTGACGTGACAGGTTCGAAAAACCCTGAACCTCCACTC
>ML779377.1:2002541-2014541 GCA_009831015.1 Picea engelmannii
GGACCTGGCAATTTCTCTGGTGGATGTAGCCCACACTGGGTGAACCACGTAAATCTGTGTCTCTCTTGTATTGTGTGTCTTCTGTGTTTTGTTTCTGCATTTGTTTTATTTTATTGCTCCGCGGTCCTATTTTTTCTAACAACCTTCCATTCTTGCAGTTGCAACTCCAAACTTGCGCTATGCTTAAGAGAGTGAGTGAAGTGAGTACAAATGAGCTAAAGCGCCTCCTATTTATAGTGGTTCTTATCACGTTTCTGGGCCGACTTGTCCTTCTAGAAGCTAATACTTTAATATTAATTGTTTTATTGAGCCAACTTGTCTTATAGGGTTTTTACACATCTATTTAGGGTTTCTCTTACTTCCAGAATATTCTATTCTAACCAAAGGTTACATATGGAGGTTAATACCTCCTGTAACTACCATAATATCAACACTGCATCCTAGCTAGGGAGGTATTAACTATAATGGTCTCAAACATATCCATCCATTTCACATGGTATGGGCAAGGCTCACATAGTCTTGCATACCATTCTACAGTTAGCGTCATCATAGCCACACAATCTATCTCATGATCACACAGATCAAGTCATGAGCATCATCATCACTATCCATCTAGTTGGCAATCACCTCCAACATTATTGGTTGGCACATTAGCCTAGGAAACACCTTCAACACTACTGGTAGTCTCTATGGAAATCCAATAGTAGTACACAATTACTGCAATTCCATCCAATAGATCATAACAATGTCGATCCATAGTAGTACACAACTATTATCCAGTGGTACACAACCACTCCTAGTAGCACACAACTACTATCTAGTGACACACAATCACTACCAGTGGAACACATCCACCACATTAGTACATAACTACTATCTAGAGACACACAGTCTCCACTGCAATCAACTAATAGCTACACAAGATATCACCATTCAGTACAACAGTCTCCTGGCATCAAATCATATCGTCATCTGCATTATTTGAGTAATCGAGCATGATGTTGAATAAGTCATGTGCCAAACTCATCGCACTCAACAGAGTGTCTCGCATAAGTCACTCACTCAACATAGTGATGCAATGACCATTCTTCTAATTCAGACATACGTCCTTGAAGAATGACTGTCCCAAGAGATGTTGAATGCCCCGTAATGGGCTACAAGGACCATTCTTCTAATCTAGACATACGTCCTAGAAGAATGTCAGACTTCCCAGATGTTGAAAGCCATGCCATGGGATACAAAGACCATTCCTACAGGAATGTCAGTCTCATACTATTTTCTAATCAGGTCACCATATGTACCATAAAGATCAATCTCTACCCATATGTGCCTTAGAAAATATCGGTCCCATATCAACCACCCTAATCGAGACACCATGTCCTTAGGGGGGAGACTATTCAACATGATTGGGCCATTAATTGTGCCTCAGGAGAATATCGGTCCTGGACCATTTTCCTAATCGGGCCACAATCTGTGCCTTAGGAAAATACCAGTCCATGATACGTCAACTATCTATCAACCTGGACCATTCTCCATAGGGAGAATGTTTGTCCACCAACAATATTTTCTGCCTGGACCATTCTCCACCTGGAGAATGTCTGTCCACCAGCACACTGACTATCCATGATGCCATATGTCAACACTCCCTCCCAACCGAGGAAGTCATCTCCTCCCTTTCAACCAACGGAGGTATCTCCACTGTATCATCTCTAAGCTATACTAGCATGATGCGAATGCATCATATCTACGTTGTACTAGCATGATGTGGAGTATCATCTACATCATCTCTAAGCCATACTAGCATGATGTGAATGCATCATATCTATGTTGAACTGGAATGATGTAGATCAATGTCTCTACATCATCTCTAAGTCGTACTAGCATGGTGTCAATGAACCATCTCTAAGTTGTACTGGCATGATGAGAGTCATCTGCATCATCTCTAAGCTATACTATCATGATGCTACTGCATCATATCTAAGCTATACTAGCATGATGCGATTTAGGCATATGCATCATCTCTAAGTTTTACTAGCATGATGCTAATGCATCATATCTAAGTTGTACTAGCATGATGCGTCTCAAGACATATGTATGATATCTAAGTTGTACTAGCATGATGTTGAAAGATCATATCTAAGTTGTACTAGCATGATATATCTCAAGTCATCTGTATCATATCTAAGCTATACTTGCATGATACATATCAAGTCATCTGTATCATATCTAAGTTGTAATAGCATGATGTTGAAACATCATATCTAAGATGTACTAGCATGATACAGATCAACACTCCCTCTCAACCAAGGGAGCAATCTCCACAAGTCCCAACTTGTCCCTCAAGTATGTAAAATTTATCTTGGATAGAGGCTTTGTCAAAATATCAACTATCTACTCATCGATGGAGATGTACTGAAGAATCACTTCTCCCTTCTGGACTTTATCATGGATAAAATAGTACTTGATCTCAATGTGCTTCGACCTGTCATGGAACACGGAGTTCTCTGAAAGCTTCACACAACTCTGATTATCACAACATACCACAGTCGAATCTAGCACATGATCAAATAGTCAAGAAACCAGCTTACATAGCCATACTGCTTCCGTACAAGCATCACAAGCTGCAATATACTCTGCTTCTGCAGTGCTGAGTGCAACAAACTTATGTTTCCTACTAGCCCATGATATCATAATAGAGCCCAAACTGAAACATATACCAAAAGTACTCTTTCTCTCACCTACACTCCCCGCCCAATCTGTATCAGTAAATCCATGCAGTTGTATGTCACTGTTTGAGGAATATATCAAACCATAATTTAGCGTCCCACGAAGATATCTCAAAATGTGCTTTGCAACTATCCAATTCTCATGTCTAGGTTCCACCTAGAATTGGCTCAACGTGTTCACAACAAAGCAAATGTTTCGCTAGGTATTAACCAAATACATCAATGAGCCAATCAGCTACTAGTGCATGGAAGAATCTACTGGATCATAATCAGAGTCTCTCAACTTCCTCAGATCTTTCACCATGAGAGTTTCCATGGATTTGCAATCCATCATCCCAAACTTTTGAAGGATCTTTACAACATACTTCCCTTGCCCTAGGAATATTTCACCATGCTTATGCCATACTTCTAGTCCCAAATAATAATGCATAAGGCCAAGATCCTTCATATCGAATTCAGAAGCTAGATCCCTCTTACAATGAATAATGAGAGGCTCTACACATGTTTGAAACAAATAGTCAACATATAGTAGTAGGATCACAGGTGCATCATTCACAACCTTGTAATAAATATTTGGATCAACATAGCTCTTGGAAAATCCAAGTCTCGTCCAGTAATTGTCAATTTGTGCATGCCAATCTCTTGGAACTTGCTTGAGTCCATACAAGGCCTTCTCTAATCTGCATACATGGGTTTCTCTCAGGTGTACCTCAAAACCTTGAGGTTTCTCTATGTATACTTCTTCCTCAATTACTCCATTGACAAGACCAGTCTTTACATACATCTGATGTGAACTCCAACCCATGGATGCTGCAAGAAATATGATGGCTCTAATAGAGGTATATCTGAAAACTAGAGAAAAGGTCTCATCATAGTCTTCTCCCTCCTAGTGGGATAACCCTCTAGCCACAAATCTTGCCTTGTATTTATCAATACTCCCATCTACTACATGCTTTATCTTGTAAACCCATTTTGAAGTGACTACAGAGTTTCCTTCATGTCTAGGTATGATTTCCCATACATAATTTTTCATGATGGATTGATATTCTTCTATCATAGCTTCCATCCATTCTTCTTGACTAACAACCAAAGATCCTCAAGTGTTTAACACTTGGCTTCTTTTCGTAGAAAGCTTCTTTTGGAGTCACGTTCTTCAATATACGATGAGAACTTCTATTCTGAACATATACGACTGTCATAGATGCTTCTCCCCATAGAAACATGGATATATTTTGGTCATTTATCATTGCCTTGATATATTTTCAATGGATTGGTTCTTTCTTTCTGCTACACTATTATGTCGAGGATTGTATGGGACAATTAGCTCCCTCCTAATCCTGACCGCTTTTCAAAAGGAAACAAACTCCTTGGAGGTGTATTCTCCTCCATTATTAGATATTTATTTTCTTGTATCTGAGTGAAAGATGTCCAAAAAACTCCTTTTGCTTTCCATGCTTCCTTTAGAATTGGTACTTGGTGAGATCACTTGCCTCACCACTTGATGGAATAGTCTGCTCCATGTTTGCAACTGTCACTGTAGCTCCTTCTCAAAGTTGTCGCTTGTGACATGCACGTAATAAGAACAACAAGAGAAAAAGTATTTCCAATAGCATTTTCATAAGAACATATATATAGTAACAAGGATGGTAATCACCATAGAATTACCAAGGTGACCTGCCCAGGAGAAAAACAAGAAATATCTCCTAGAGGAGACGTTAGTTCATTTTGCAAAAAAGTGCAATAATCATCTATATCAATAGTACTTACATGCAACCAAGTATACCTAGCAGTAATAGAACCTTTCAAAGATTATTGTCACAACTATAATGTTTACTAGTACTATTGCAACTATCAAACTTGATATGTGCAAATTGAAACTTAACAATTTGATCAATCAAACTTGGAACCTGGAGCCTCAACTGCTTGTTCCTATGAATGTACTGAATCCAATATCATTGCTTGGAAAAGGTCTCTTGTACATTCCTTGCAACACGCACTCATGTTTTGCTGGATGATATAACATGAAAAGCATATACAAGTGCATACCAAGCATACTGAAAGGCTAAAAAAAAATAGCAGGAATGAAACCAAAATGACATTTGAGGTACTTAAATATATGGCTTGATAGTTTACCTGGATTTTTACAGTTTCTCTGGAGACCAACAGTAAGCACGTGTTTCTTTTCGAGCACACTTGAACCTAGCAAAAACCTTTCTCCTGCAATATACACCAACGCTGATGACATCCCTTCTCCAACCATGGGTTGAATGTCCTTCAACCAACACTAGTGGAGGCGAAGTCTCATCCCACAGAGATCTCATCAATACATTGAACAATCCAGTGGGAGTATTCCCAGAGCCGATGACTCGATACACTACAATTTGAACATAATAGTTCTTCTTAAGAGGATAATCTAAGTTCTATTTTTTAAGAAGACAGTCGAGCCTCCATGCATCCAAATGGATTAGATCACATTTTCAAAACCAACGCATAGTTTACTTACATATACATCAAATTTAAGAACAGACACTTAGCTCCAAGTACAAATAGAGTTGTGCTTAGTTCTGATATGGAAGTATGTTGGTGATTTAATTATTCTTTTAAAATAATGTTTACTTAGTAAGATGGAATACATTATATTATATAATTAAAATTTTCCTTAATTAATGAAGAGAAAACATATTCATACAAATTTCTTTATTTACTTTGTATATGAATTTTGCACAATAATTTTGGATTTTGGATTTACCTAGTTGAAGCATCACTCGAAGCATGGACTAAGAAATTTTGCACAATTAATTGACCTTGCAAGTATAGACCTTTTCGCTACACAATTATTTGAGGCAATTTCTTGCACTTGAAGGGGAGTGCACCTGAAAAATCTCTATGTTCTAGGATATTCAAGCCATACCATAACAACTTTAATTCTAGGTAAAGAAAAAATGATACAGTCGCGTAGTTTTTCCACATACTGGAAAAAATCCAATGAACAAAGGTAAGTGCTACATCATTTGATTTATGGTTGTGAATATTTCCCACATATGTGCTAGTGTTAAGGTAAATTGTAGCAACATTGCAGTGGGTACGTATCATGATAAATCGTTCGCCCCTTTTTTCACACCACCCCACCTGTTGAACCAATTCTTTTATATGTGCACAATAGAACAAATCACTTGTACATAATCGAACCATGGGACTCTCTACATGGCTATCACCTTCTTTGTCTAGATATTCCAACCTATTCCAGCCTTTTCCTTCACTTTTCCTTCACAATTCTGCAACAGAAGTGAACTTTCGTATTCATTCAATTTGGTTGGCAAGAAAATCAAACTCTTATCCAAATCATTTCAACAAACACGCATGGGTTCAATAGTCGAGGCAACTTTGTCATCACTTTTATGTACCCATTGGACAAAATCCCCGTTACTACCTCCAAATTTGCCTGGGTTTAGCACCAGTTTTCCATGGGCCACTTCGTCACTAGAGTCATGTCTTCCTCCACCTATTATTCATGTAGTTAAAGATCCAAATAAAAAAGGATGTGTGGATATTGATGGCGAATACAGAGTTGGAACTGTAAAAAATGAAGAGAAACCACAACAACCCAATCTCATAAAGAACATGGAAAAGCAGTGTTAAGAAAATGCACCACGAACAAGGTAAGCTACATCTGAAGGTAGATCTACAAAAGACAAGAAATACCAACGTATGTGAGTTCACAGTGCCTTCAATGGAGGAGTATTGATAATGCAGTTTCGTTGTTGGAGGCTTATCAAAGTGTTTTTTATCCTGCAACGTTGCTTTCCTGGTTTCTTTCTTCAAAAAAACATGTGTGATATGTTCTCTGCCAGATGGTGGCATTGGCTATGTCGTTCTGACTGGTGGCGATCTAAATACATTGTTGGCAACAACTATCTTCTCCTCCAATGCAGAGTATAGAAAGAGGATACGTGCAAAACATGATATAATTTTTCCATTATTAACCTCTTTTAATTGTAAATAGATTATGATTTATGTTAATGTTTCTTATTATCCCATTATTATTATTGATAATTTGTTTGTAAATAGATTGGCTTGCATGCAATTATAAACCCGTTTTACTTCTAAATCGATATGGAAAATGTATCTCAAAAGAAGACAATTTGAACGTTAGACCTAATAATTAGCTAGGATTAAGGGAAAAGGTTGTTAATCGAGCAGATTATTTCGATCATTTGAACGTTAGACATAATAATTAGCTAGGATTTTGGAAAAGGTTTTTAAATGATCATTAGTATGGAATTTTCCCAAAAGTCAAAATTTAGTAGATTTTGTTGTAAAATGTATGATCAAACTTGCAAAAAAATATTGGCCACCTTCTTCAGAGTATATAGATATACTGGAGGATATTTTTGTATGTTTAACAGACCTAATGAATTCCACAATGGTCAAACCCAATATAATAATTTAGGACAAATTTGTGATCTTGTTGTAGTTCCTCTCAGTGGCTTGGTCCTTGGGGGTCGAGTGAGTTCATATTTTTGTATTGGGAGCTTTGAGTGGATACCTTCAAGTTTGGGAGAATTTATACTATCATGAAAGAGGCGAACACAGAGAGTTTCTTTGTTTGATTGATCATTGCTCCAAATTTATTGTCTATCAACATCTTGCAAAATGTGATTACCCAACCTACACCAAAATTGTGCTCAGGTATCCCTAGTTGATTAAAACGCAACATGGATTTAAGTGGCTTGACGTTGTGGATATCAAGTCAATCATGGGAAAAGAGAGGTTCATGAAAATCTCAACGAAATTGTAGCATTGGTTTTCTTTCTTCAAAGAGCAATTGACAGACACACAAACCCACGTGATATGTTATCTTCCAGATGGTGGCGGTGGCTATGTAGTTGGGACTCATGGCAGAAAATGTTGAGTGGAATCTATGATCAAAATATCATTGAGTAATGCCACGTATTTATTAAAACCTGCTTTTATTTTCATCTCTGTGATCATGAAGTCTTCATTTATCACAACATAGTCAGGTAACACAATACATGCACAAAAGCATTGAAGCATTTATTTTCATCTCCATGATCATGAAATCTTCATTTATCACAAGGTAGTCTGGTAACACAATAAATGTACAGAAGCATTGAAGCATATCCATGCTAGCATTTGTCAAACCCAGTTCTTCATACAAATTGCTTTGACCTGGAAATATAATCAAATCGTCGTGACTTTACTCATATAATGATTAATCATCAGTTGTTGGTTTTCGTATTATAGATCCACGAGTTGGTAGTGACTTATGAAACCATTCTTCCCTCACTAATATTGGCCACTACCTTAAAAGTTGTAGAGTTTATTTTTTAATGTAACCTTGTTCAATAAACTTTGCTTCACATTCTACCTTAAAAATTGAAGAGTTTATTGTTTAATGTAACCTTGTTCAATAAACTTCGCTTCATGATAAACTTTGCTTCACAATAAACTTCGCTTCACATTCTAGGATTTTTCAATAAAGCGGAGACTAGCTACTTTACAGTTATTTCCCTTATTACGCCGAAAGGCGTACACCTATTGACAATGGGCACAATTAATGATCTTTTAACCCTAAACCCTAATCTGATGGCTATGCATTGAAGATGCTGGCATATTCTTAGTTGTCCTCCAAAATCAATGGGTCAGATTTATTGTTCATAACTTTCTTGCATTTATCAAGGCATCCGTTAACATGTTTACTTTTTAACATTTACCTAATCACATTAAAAAATTACTGTAAGGATATGTAATTGCCACGTTTAAATGATTAAGTAGGATTAAACCATATAGCCAAACGTTTCATATTACCACAAACGGATTACGAATTACCACAGACATTTTATGACACGCGTTCTCAACCGATACCTTTCGGCATTCTCAGTCGCGAGTTAGCGGCTGTGCTAGTTTATAAATATTTTATAAGTTAGCTCAATTCTTCATATACTTTTTTTCTTCCAAATTGCTTTGAGAACTCTCTTTCTCTTTGTTGGACGTGGAACATTACAAAGTGTCTATATTAATAGTCTTTATATTTATTCAACGCATTACAAAGTGTCTATCTTAATAGTCTTTATATTTATTCAACATTTTTAAAAACCTTTTGATGATGTGTTTGGATCATTGAGCACATTGTATTATGAAACTTGTTTTTTTATTGTTTCTTCTCCAATACACATGGGTCATAGAGCATCAGTTTCTTATTGTATTAAATGCATTATTGTAATCAATATCATTTTCTCCAAAAACCTCAACTCTTCACTTACCTTTGTTAAACTTTTTATATAAAATCTTTCTAAACCAAAAAAAAAATGAAAAAACACTTTCACACAAACCTTTGGAAAAAAAAAACTATTTCTTATCAAATTTATACATTTGCAAAATTAATATTAAGTTAAATTGTCTTGAAATTTCATACTCATGTTTTAGCATAAATTTTAAAATGGAGACCTTTTTTTTCCAGTAGAAAATTTCTCAATATATATTAAATATATGTTGTTCTCAAAGAGAGTACAAGAGTTCATATTACAATGACTACTTATAGCCTTTGTCTAATGATATTATCATCCATCACAAATAAAATGAGTGGAATTGCACAGTTCTGGAAAACTCAGAAATACTATTCAGTAGCTACACTATGTAAACAGTCCAAAATTAGCATATAAAGTGCAGGAGGACAGTCCAAAATGTCTATAGCCAAAATTACAATATAGAACCAGTTATAACTCAAAATAAAAATAAGTCATAGACTTCCCCGAAATACTATCTATATCAAATGTAGAGACAAAGTGATAGTGGGGGGCCCTCCTGGCCATCCTGCCTTTTATTGAAGTGGGTCCTCCCTTCTGGAACCTGGAGTGATTTTTTTGATAGTATAGATGCTTCTACATTCTCTTCCCTGTATATGTGGTCAAATCTAATATCATGGAAGAGTACAATGAGGTCCCTAATCTTCTCCATCCAGCCCATAAGTGAAATAACATGTAGATTACACTTATAATTTAACCAATCCACCATTGTCTTTGAATCCCCTAGCAACTGTAGATGGTCAATGTCAAGTCTATGAGCTAATGATAAGGTGGCCCACACACCAAGAAGTCTTGCCCTGGTGTTTGATCCCATCCCGCAATTGAATGTCCACCTATAGATAGTGTTCCCCGCAGTTTTTATGATACCCCCAGCTCCACTCAGAGTGCCATTATTTTGAGCAGCACCATCGAACCAACAAATATTATGCATAGTAAGATCAAATGGTTTTTTCTTTTTTCTTTTGAGAAAATGTGAATGAGGATAACGAGCACTAGTAGCTTCCACCATTCCTCAGATCTGAAAAAACTACTCCTTGAACTGTAGTTGCACAGGATTCAAAGATACTCTTGTTCCTTGCCAACCAAATATACCAGCAAGTCAATGCAGGTAGTGTGTGCCGAGTTTTTTCCAACTTAAGCCAATTTTCATAACAATCTGTTAGAGTGCTACCTCCCCAAATTGTAGCAAAGTTGAAAACTGTTGAAAAGGAATTCCAAATTTGTTGTGTGAATGAATTGTTGGGTATCTGTTATATTCTTTGCATGTGTGTGTGTGGGCGTGTCAGATATGACAATTGTGTCTAACGATCCCTTATAGTAGTGATCTATCAGTGTCGTGTGCACTGGGCGCTTTCCTAGGGGGGTCCCGGGGGGGTAGGTATGCCCCCCCCTGGTTACATGTAGCGTTCGGGGAATTGCCCCAAAATTTATTTTTTTGGGCAGTTTTTTCTATTTTTTGCGGTTTTGTAACTTAATCCTGGATTAAGGGATTAGGGTTTTGGTATCTACGGAATACCTAAAAACATTGTATATATATTGTATGGTGAATGGTGAAATTCGATATAATGAATATAAGAAAGTTTTTCCTGGTTGAGGGTTCCTGATATAAATCTTTGTGTACTATGTGAATGAGCCATTGATTAAATTTTGTTTTGCTTAAGAATCTATATGCATTGCTTTACTTCACAGGTTTAAAACTTACATGAACACTGATGCAGGAGCATCGCTCCAGCCAGCCAGCACATCAAAGCGTGCATTCGATGGGAGAGAGAGGCGCAGCCTTCTCGATTTTCAAATTTTGAAATTGTATTAAATGATTGTAAGGCTAGTAGAGCCAAAAAGCCATGCATATGCACAGGCTTTAGAAAATGTTGTCTTAAATAGGTTGTAAGGCTAAGATCTAGATCTGATTCAGACTAGACAGTCATTCAATATAATTGAATGTAAATTAATGAGAGTAGGTAGCTTGGAGGGAAGAGCTCGAGGAGCCCCTCTTTGTAAAAAAAAAGATCTTCTTTGTATCTAGTAGTAAGTTTTTAGAGGAAGAGAAGAGAGTCGAGACTCTGTTGCAGTCTGAGCTCGAACACATTGTAATCAGGCATTCTTGATTAATACAAACAGAGAAGTTTTTTCTGCATGTTGTTGTTCATGTGTTTGTGAGTTCATGAATGAATGTCTTTATGTGTTGATGATATGTTGTAGATGTATGTTAGGTATGCATTTGCAGGGATAGACAGAAGTTACTGTCTGTGAGTTCTTTGATTCTAGGTTTGGGTTCTTTGAGGCTTCATGCAAGAGGTTGCATGATAGAATACTGCGGGTTCTGTAAGCCAGTGAAAGGAGTGCACTTCTGAGTTCTGCGGAATTTCATACAGAGACGTGTTAGGAGGGCGCACCAGAGGAAGTCACTGACTCAAGGAGAATCCTCAAGGTTGATGAATACCTTGGAGGTAAGACTGTGCAGAAGAGAGCATAGGATAGACCAAAATCATTGAGGGATTATGTAGAAGCTCTGCCAGGAGGGCATTGAGCAGGTGCATAGAAAGCACAGAGAAGACAGAATTACTAAGAATTCTATGTAAGCTCTTCCAAGAGGGCATTGAGCAAATGCACTAGATGCATTGGAGAGGGAACTCTATTTCGGGTTCATTGAGAAGATAGAACCACTATAGGTTTTGTAGAGCTCTGCCAGGAGGGCATCGAGCGAGTACACAGAGTGCATAGAAGGAACTCTATTCTGAGTTCAGAGATAAGAGAAGTGTCACAGGAGAAGACCTTCACAGGGTTACTGAACACCCTGCAGGGCACTTACTGTTGATACTGGGAGGGGGGTGATTCAGTATCCAGTAGAATTTTAAAACCTTTTTCAACTTATACTTAAACCATTCAATTATATCCAATGAGAAATGAACAATAGTATAAGAGTTACACCAATACACCACAATACA
>ML779377.1:2023579-2050337 GCA_009831015.1 Picea engelmannii
TGTCTTCCACCGAAGAAATAGTGAAGTCACCAATAGGAAAAAAACCCAACTTAAGGGTAAGGGGGTTCTCTAAGGACATGGAAACAGTCAGAGAAACTGGAACAGGGTCACATGGAATAATAACAGACTCATCTCCCGATTGTGACGACGCATCCAATGCGATCTTTTCCCAAGAAGTGAGAGAATTAAAAAAACTAGGACAATGAAATTTTAGTTTACCTGTGAGAGTGTCTGAGCCCGAGCCGTTGGAAGAGTCCGAGGAAACAGGACAAGGTACTTCTCGAGTAGTCGAGGTGAACTCTGTTGAATCACACCTTGGAATTTTCCTAAGACGGGAGTTCTCCGACTCTTCCTCCTCCACATGCCCCTGACAAGAGTTTCTCAGGTGTCCAATCCTTCGACAGAGGGTACATCGGAATGATAGTCCTAAGTAATCAAGTCTCTGTGTAAAGAATTGATCCCGCCACTGAATGTCCAGCATTTCTAAAAGACCAGAATGAATATCAACCTCCACCAAAATCCTACCAAACTTTTGGTCCGGTGCACATAGAGAAGTATCATCAACACGAATAAAGCGGCCCAAAGCATTTCCAATGGTTGTTAGTGCTTTTTTATTCCACAAATTTAACGGTAGACCTGGTAGTAGTACCCACAAGTGCCTGAATTGAAAATAGTCTTGTGCTGGATCGAAGGATATCCTCCATCTTTTGAGCATCAAGCTCCCACCATCAAAAGGCCAAAGCCTACCAAGGATTTTCACTACATCGTCCGTCGAGTGAAAACTGAAACCGAACCAATCTCTTGGGAGGAAAAATAATTATGGTGTATAGCCCAGCAAAGGTGACCAGTTTGACTTCATCCATGTAAGTAATGGAGTGGTACAACGCGAGCGATAGGAGAACCTACCAACCAGGGCAGTTAGGGCCAAGTTCACCGCTTCCTCCAGGCCCAAATCATCCCCCAACACCAATTTTCGATGTGCCCAGTTAGGCAGCCACGACTTTTTAACAGACTGTCGCTTAGTGATAAACTTACGACCAACCGAGCTAGTCTCTCCACCACCCAGATGCTTGGGAGCACCGTTTGTAACAACGAACCCAGGAGAAGCATGTACATAATTTTCATTATTCAACCTCAATCGATTATCTTTGTCCGCATAGGAAAAGGAATAAGGCTCTGATGGTTTATTCGTTACCACAGAAGAGGGTTAGAGGGAAGGTATTTGAACAGTTAATGAAGGCGTGTCAGAAACATTAAACAGGTCTGCCTGCTCCCAAGCCACCTCATCAACCACACTCATAAGTGTGTTGACGGCTGCTTCCGTCATGGAAGCAGCTGGAGCTAAAGAAGAAGTGCCACCTGACTTCCATTGAAGGTAACTCGGATTAAAACGCCAAGGAAAATCACTAACCAAGAGAGACAGTTAATGCCAGAATTAAGTGCAAGTAAGGCCACCAGGCCAAAAAGACAAGCAGTTATAACTCAAGTCTAATCCAAGAAAAAACAAACTTATGCCTAAGGCAAGTGGAGCGCACTAAGTATGGTGCTCCAATGGTAAAAGTAACACCAAGTCCCACCAAATTAACGCCAAGGAAAGTTTAACCACCAATATAATAGTTATAACCTCTGAAAGAAATGACAAATCTACCCTAAATAAGTAGAGAGGACCCCCGAAAATCCAATTTGAGTGGCAGCTACGCCATTTGTGAGCACCATCAAACCTAACACCTCAAAAACCCGGTCGGGATGACAGCCCTGCCATTCAAAGCCACCAATATAGTTGCAGGTTTTCAAAAATTATTTCTCGCCTCTCCCTCTCCTCTCCCCCGGGTGTTCTCAACCCTAATTTGCAAAAACGTGATGCCTTCCATACCTTTCCTTATGCTCCCTATCTTTTAACTTTTTTTCAAAATGGAGAGACCTAATAAGACAAAAGCAAAGAAGTGGCAAAGTCCCTTCCTTATTTTCAATTTAAAATTGTTACCAACATAAGGAGATAAAGTAGTGAGCATAAGAAAACAAATCTAGGGAGCCAAGGAAATTGGATAGTTACTTATAATGTTCAAGATGAAACAAACATACATACATGGGTGGGAAGGTATAGCATACATAAAAATTAAAAGCATACAAATAAAGATGACATTGTTTGTTTAGCAATTAGATGGTTTCATATTGTAAATAGTAGCTTGAATAAACTATGAAATGGCTATTGAGAGAAGATGTTATTATACAAATTTGCATTAATATGAATAGAAGCATTAGAAGCATGGTGAAATTTGGTGAATATAAACATATTTGAACTCAATTGCATAAGCAAACAAGGGTATATGTGGTTTAAAGAACAAGGTAGATCTTAAAATAAAGTACATGCTAGTAGGTCCTAAATTTTGAAAAGTCAGTGGGGAGTATGTTGTCATGTTATTGTTTTTTAGCACTACTATGTAACGAAACAATCCACAAACTCTCTAGATGAAATAGAGTTTGAACTATAAATCATTTTGACTATGCATGAATCACATTATGTAAGTTGCCTATATATATTTCATTATGGGACAACGATCTCTTCAAGCGTTTTAGCTATAATTTTGCTTATTCTAAATGCATTTGGATTATTTATGAGACCAATTTGAACTTTTGGATTGTTGCCTTCAATCTTGGCCAGGTACTTACTGTTGAATAACTAGTCCCAAAGTAACAAACACATTTCATCAAGTTGTGTCTAAAGAAAATAATGACTAGAACATGAGAATAGACATTTTCAAGTTGCAATTAAACATAAATTTCAAATCAAATGGCATATTATCATTTTTCTCTATATCATAACAAAGAGGTTGTTGCTTACATCGAGAAATAATCAAATGTTGATCATTGTTTATATAACAATGACGCTGCAACAACACATGGTCTTCAAATGAGATAACTAGGTATCTTTGGGATTCCACACAACGAGTGTGTATTCATGGATTTTCAAGGAAAGTTGGCTCTCATAAAGAAAAATATACAATATGATGGGATGAGGAACTCTATATTACTTCCTTGATTCAATTGTACATCCAGAACCTGTGAAAATCGTCATAAACATTTTTAGATGTCATCATGAATAGAGCAAACTCGTCATAAGAATACAAACCATGCTATTAAACAAGTGTTGCATGGCAACGTAGTCCCTGCCAGGTTGGAATGGGAATTAATGTGACTGAGTACAGACATGTGGGTAGCAAGTTGAAGTACATGTGGTAACCATGCAGAATTTAGTATTCTCAAATTAGTTTAATTTGAAATTTATAAAAAATTATTAATGTCTAGTACATCAACAAAGGTTCCTAGTATCTAAGTTTGATAGTACAGGAAAGATTTAAAAGGATCCTGGACAAAAAAAAATTAGTGTACAATAATAATAAGGTTCCTAGTAAGAACGTTTGTTACAAGAACATTTAAAAGGTTCCTGGACAAAAAAAAATGTAGCTTACAATAGAATAGTAATAGAGTCTGTTACATAGGTTCGTGGACAAAAGTACAAAAAAAATAGCATTTCCAAATTAGTTTTCTTTAAAACAATAGAATAGTAACAACGTCGTGCAACAAAGGCATTACCGAATTAGTTTTCTTTGAAAGTAGTAACGTCTGTTATATCAACAAAGGTTCCCGGACAAAAAAAATTAGCATACAATAGGACACAAAAAATGTAGCATTCCCGAATTAGTTTTCTTTGGAACAAACAACAAAGGTTCCTCGACACCCAAAATTTAGCATACAATAAAGGTATTATGAATCAGTTTTCTTTGAAATTTATCAAAAATTAATAATGTATGTTACATATTTCTGGAAATTTAAATGCGTTTGTCATATAGACTAGGATTGGGGTTCCCACGGACCATAAAAATAAATAACTACAAGAATTAGGAATGTCGAAAGAAGAAGTGTGCGACAGTAGAGAGGAAGACCTGAAAAGAAGAAATTGGAAGTTATGAGTCTTTGGTTACACTTTATATTTAAAGAGGTAATAACTGGATTGATAAAGAAAACAAGATGACAGTATAGAATTAAACTAGATTGATAAAGAAAACAAGATGCCAGTATAGACTTACTATGAAGCCGATGCATTTTTGTTGTTGTCGTCGATGGTCAGTGGAGTCGTGTCGACCGATTGTTTCCCTTCCTGGACGAGGTTGTCCATTCTTTGTTGGAACCATTCTTCGATGTAGCTTCTCATGGGGGCCATGTTGATTTCATCCCGAATTTCTATGTTGTAAAGGTTGTTTTCTAATTTCCTTAGATCCATTGAAATACTATGCAGACTCTGTTCAATTTCTTCATTGTGTACCACATAGTCCAGTACCCAGAGCTCGAGCTCATCTACACGATGTTCAACTATGCCGTAAAACTTTTTGAAAGACAACCCCTTTAAAATATCAAGTTGTTCATGGAAGGCTTCTTTGGAGATTGAAAAGGATTTGAGAATTAAGTTTGGGTCTTGAACCTCGTTGGTACTTCCGGATAAGTCTATTTGGATCAGGCTTGTGAATAAATCTTCCTTTTCTTATATGGCTTGTTTACATGATTTGACAATGCGCTCCAGGTTCTTAACTTTCTTTTGCTAGCATGATTTTACTTTTTTGGTCCGCTTTGGGGAGGGGAGTTTCTCTTGTCTTCTTTTCAGTTCCGATGTGTTGACGGCATGGTTGGCAAAATGGGTCAGCACCTCTTCACAGAAACGTTGATCATTTTTTAAATTCGCCTCCAAATGTTTGAGCAAACCATTTTCCTTCTTTCCGAAGGAAACTAAATTTTGCGATGTTTCCCAAGCTTTAGTAACTACCTGCATTATTTTGTTGATGTTATTCTCTACAATGGATCTAGAGCATGCAAGGAGGGTAGAGGATACTTTCATCTTGGCTGCAATGGTAGCAGGCACATTTTTTACTAAAGGACTGGCAAATTCTGGGGTTGCAATGAAAGCCTGCTCAAATTCGTTGAGGCGTTCTTTGACTCTGGCATTTTCGGCTTCAATTCCTCCAATGGAATCATGAAAAGAATCATCGGTTACTTGGTGAAATAGAGAAATTTGGGACTACCGCATTTTCCTAAAGTTAATCTCTGTGCGAGATTTTCCTTTCCTGTTTGTTACATATCTCTTTTCAATGACCATACTTTTAGATTGGCTGTCAAAAACAACGCTCTGGAATACGAAGGATTCATCTTCGTCAAAAAATTTGGTCCCAGCTATTTCCACTGCGGACGACCCAATTTTGTGCATGTGCTCAGTTTCAATTTCAAGTTGCACCTGTTCACTTTCAATTTCGGGTTCGTTCGCCTGCCCTGCATTGTTTTTTCTCTTCTTCGTCAATGGAATTTTGTGAGAACTATCAATTTTTATGCGAGGAGGGTTCTTATATCCTATTCCGTTCAAATATTTATGGGTTGCTTTCTTACTGGGGTGGGTCATTGAAGCAATGCTCTGTGATGTCGTGCTCTTACAAGTGTTGGCGGGGGACTGGGCAATCTTCTCACTGGATACTTTTCCCTGTTGTCTATACAATTCAGTCACGCTTTGCAATGTCTCTGCGTTGCAATTGCCATAAGCAACATTGTTTTCATCATTGTCCCTGTCTTCAATCAGGTGTCTATGGATAATATAGTTGTTAAATCCAACTGCCAGTAAATGTTCTTGAAAAATCCCATTAGTGTTGAACCCTTTTAGCCTTTCAGCATACGTTAGGTTCAATTTCTTGAAATGGCCGGCAAATTCGTCAATCTTGTTGACATTTCTACACATGAAGTCTCTGACTTTCCAGGGCAAAGGAATGACCTATTTTTTTTTCTTTTCATGGAAAAAATGCAACCAGTGGTTGTATTGCCTTGCTATTTCTGCAACAAACATCTTGTCTGTGATGTGGCATGGAAGGAAAGCAGGATTTTCCTTAGAGCCAAAGACCATAAGTACACTATGATTTTCCTTTTGTTCAAGTGTGCGCTTCCTGTTCAAAAACTTGGTTGCATGGCCAGACATCCGTGGAGCATCCTTCCCTAACAACAAATCTTTGAAAACTGAGACAAAGCCATTAAAAACTTCATAAAAACAATGGGAGGCCTTGTGCCTCCATAGAGCCTGGTACCAGAATGCTACTGGGTCGAATCCACAGTTTATTTTATTGGAAAGAGAAAGTTTTGGAAATGGACAGCAATGCACTATTGCGAAAATCAAGTAGGATGACATATAAAATTTATTCGATTCTTTGAATCGCGACAACTGGGAACAAAACTCAATGGAAATTAGCTTCCCCCAATCGAAAATGAATTGTTCCTTGACTGTGAAGTACAAAATATAAATAATTATATGGGAAATGCTTGTCATGGATGCATGTCCCGTTATTCTTGTAAACAACCAAGAAATTTCCTAGAATGGATTTCTAAAGGAACTTACCTGCAACTTTGTGATATCTTGAGGAACTATTGTCGGGTCTTCGAGGAACTCAGCCAAGATGTCCAACCCGTTATCATGTTTTTCTAGGAACTGCTTGCAGTCTTTTCCTCTGAATGTTAATGTTGGCTCCGACAATTTTAACATGTTGCGGAAGACCTGAGGCGACAAAGAAACAGGAGAATGGTCGCGCAATGGAATAATTCTTTGGCTTGGAATATATTTTTCAGCGCACCAAGAGACCACCTCCTTACAGTCAAAAACCTCATGGACACAACATGCACGAGCGATTCCAAAGGTCCAAATCACTTCGTTCTGGGCGGAATGGGATGAATAGTAAAAGTATGCCCTGGACCATTGGAAGTTCCGGTCCTGATGTCCGAAGATATTTATTGTATCTCCACAAAACTATTGTTGACCTGCTGCCATAAGTCTACAAGAACGTTTGTTTTCTCCAGACGATGAATGACATGAAAAGTTGGAAGGGATAATATAACCCTACGCAAATCTTGGTCCAATGTGCGTGAATGAGAGATCTCCTCGAGACTTTCGTTCATTAATGACAATTTGGACGGTTGTTGCATGATGTGTTGTTATCGTTAAACACTAGTAATTGCATACATAGAAATGCGAACATGGCAGATACGACAATGAGCGATTAAGCATTGTATATTTCTTGAGTGGGCCAACATGATGATGCGTGTTCGAGATGAACAATCGGAAGGGACAAAATAACTCTCTGTAGATCTTGGTTTAATGCATAATAATGGGAGATATCCTTGAGCGTTTCACTCATTAATGACAATGTTGACGGTTCCTGCATGGTCAGTTGTTACCATGAAAGGTTTCTAATTGCATACTAAGAAAGTATGGAGGTCGCGAGTATGGGAAAAAGAAGCTTCAAAATAGGGTTACAAGGTACAACCTTTGGAGGTGAGGGCACGAGGGTCAAATTGTATGTCTCGAAAGTTTTTGAGTGCAATACGTGTAACACCGAAGAGGGTATGGTAGGATAGTCCAGAGGGAAATTTGTATATCACTAGTAAGAGCATAACTAATGTATATCAGGAAGGACAAGAAGTTAGTGGGGATGGAAGGCAGCGACAGATACTTTGAAACATTTGTGAGCCATGGTAGAGTGAAGCTTGCGAGTTCGAGGAGTCCGTGGTGGAATTGTAGATAACAGAAGTTTTGAGTGCATGATGTATAGCACAGAACAAGAAGCAACAGAGTTAGAAAGCGTCAATGCAGAAACTGCGGCCATAAAATTGGCTAAGTATGGAAAGGAATAGTGGTTGGTCGGATTCGTCATGTGAGAATATAGATGGAGATGAAGATATGTCAGCCTGCCAACATTGGAACCCGCGATCATAGGAAAGCGACTAAGTATATAACCACAAAGTGATAATACATGGGAAGAAGAAAAGGGGAAAAGGACTAAGGAGCCCGTGATGGAATTGTAAATCACGGAAATTTTGAGTGTGATATGTATATCACGAAACAAGAAGCAGCAAAGTTCGAAAGCGCCAACCCGGCAAACGCGGCCATAAAATTGGCTAAGTATGGAAAGGAACAGTGGTCGGTCGGATTCGTCATGTGAGGATATAGATGGAGATGAATATATGTCAGCCCGCCAACGCTGGAACCCGCCATCATAGAAAAGGGACTAAGTATATAACCACAAAGTGATAATATGTGGGAAAAAGAAAAGGGAAAAAGGACTTAAAGAGTCCGCGGTGGAAATGTAAATCACGGAAATTTTGAGTGCAATATGTATATCACGGAACAAGAAGCAACAGAGTTTGAATGTGCCAACCCGAAACAGTGACTAAGAATTGGAGATTTTGTGAACCCGTCAACACAAGGATCCAAAAGAGGCTGACAAGGTCTCCCCAGAAGACATGAGGTCTCGACGGTCAAATTGTATCGTTCGGAACATTTCAATGCATAATCTATAACACGAAAGAATGGACGATGTCGGAACCCAGTAGTCAATTTGTATATTGTGGAGGGGCGAATGCGAACTGTTTCATATCAGTGTGTGCAGTTGTCACTAGTAAGAGTCAGTGGTAAGAGCATAACCAATGTATATTAGGAAGGACAAGAAGTTAGTGGGGATGGAAGGCAACGATAGATACTTTGAAACATTTGTGAATCGTGGTAGCATGAATCTTGCGAGTTCGAGGAGTCACGATGGAATTGTAGATCACAAAAGTTTTGAGTGCAAGATGTACATCACGGAACAAGAAGCAGCAGAGTTCGAAACCGCCAACCCTGCAACCGTGGCCATATAATTGGCTAAGTAAGGAAAGCAACAACGGTC
Organism: Picea engelmannii; assembly: GCA_009831015.1. Lineage (NCBI taxonomy): Eukaryota > Viridiplantae > Streptophyta > Pinopsida > Pinales > Pinaceae > Picea > Picea engelmannii. Next base: position 2,032,324 of record ML779377.1, read on the forward strand.
GATCGGATTCATCATGTGATTATATAGATGGATATAAAGATATGCCAACCCACCAACGCTAGAACCCGCGATCATAGAAAGGCGACTAAGTATATAACTAGAAATCCATAATACACGGGAAGAAGAAAAGGGAAAAAGGACTAAGGAGTCCACGGTGGAATTGTAGATCACGGAAATTTTGAGTACAAGATGTGAACCCGGTAGTCAATTTGTATATTGCGAAGGACCGACTGTCAACTGTTTCGTACCATTGTGTTCAGTTCTCACTAGTAAGAGCACAACCAATGTATATTAGGAACGACAGGAAGTTAGTGGGGATGGAAGGAAGTGACAGATACTTTGAAACATTAATGAACCGTGGTAGAATGAAGCTTGCGAGTTCGACGAATCTATGGTGGAATTGTAGATGACAGAAGTTTTGAGTTCAAGATGTATATCATAGAACAAGAAGCAACAGAGTTTGAAAGTGCCAACCCGACAAGCGCGGCCATAAAATTGGCTAAGTATGGAAAGGAAAATGGGTCGATCAGATTCGTCATGTGAGGATATAGATGGAAATGAAGATATGTCAGCTCGAAAATGCTGGTACCCACCATCATAGAAAGGCGACTAAGTATATAACTAGAAGGCGATAACACACAGGAAGAAGAAAAGGGAAAAAGGGCTGAGTGCGCAGTGGAATTGTAGAGAATGGAAATTTCGAGTGCAAGATGTATATTACGAACAAGAACCAACAGAATTCGAAAGGGCCAACTTGAAACAGTATCCAAGAATTGGACATTTCATGAACCCGACAATAGGAGGATCCAAAACAGGCTGAGAAGGTCTTTCTAGAAGATGTGAGGCCCCGATGTTCAAATTGTATCAATCGAAACATTTGAATTCATAATTTGTGACACGGAAGAATGGACGATGTCGGAATCCGGTAGTCAATTTCTATATTGTGAAGGGTGTGATGCCAACTGTTTTGTACCAGTGTGTCCAGTTGTCACTAGTAAGAGTTAATTTAGTATTGAAAATAAGTGCAATGTTGAGCGAGCCAGCCCACAGGTATGCTTGTCAATTTGTATATCGCGAAATTATGGGTGTTATTTCTAGGGCACGGAACAATGGAGGCCCAATTTTGAGCCCGCCCGCCCGAGAACCCGCGATCCAAAAAGTGGATACATATGGAATGCGGAGTTCGTACATGCTCTATAAAATCACATGTCCATACTCTATAGTCCCATATTACACGGGAAGAAAAAAAGGGAAAAAGGATGAAGGAGTCTGCGGTGGAATTGTAGATCACGAAAATTTTGAGTGGAAAATGTATATCACGGAACAAGAAGCAGCAGAGTTCGAAAAGGAACAACGGTAGGTTGAATTCCTCATGTGAGGATATAGATCGAGATGAAGATATGTCAACACGCCAACGTTGTAACCCGCGATCATAGAAAGGCGACTAAGTATATAACTAGAAAGCAATAATACATGGGAAGAAGACCACTGAAAAAGCACTAAGTATCTCACAAAAGAACATCTATTGTTTGCTTATTAATGCAAATCCTTTCGAACCCCTGCTGAGTTCTCACCAGTAAAGGCATAAATTGCAGATCACAGAAGTTCTTTGGGTGTAAGATGTATATGAGGGAACAAGGGACATAGGTGTTGGATATCGCAAACCAGGGACCCGATGATTACATAATTGGCTAAGTATCAAAAGGGACCGTGGTTGGTCGGGCTCATGGTGTGAATATATAGATAAAGAGTTGCCAATTTGTGAATCCATGAGGCCATGATCATATAGTTGTGACTAAATATAGAACCATAAAGGGATAATAGAGGGGGGGGAGAGAATTAAGAGTTTTTATACATTCTTGCAGACGAGTTGTATATTGTGGAACTCCAGGCGCTCTTTGCAACTCGCCGAAAATTCGAAACACAATTTTGAGGTCGTCAATCCGGTAACCCGCAATGGAAAAAGTGTGCAAGTATGGAACACAGAAACGTTGGTCGAGACTTGCTTTCGCTAAGTAAGATTTTCTTTGCATGTTTCTAGACAAGTTCTCTAGGGATGGTTGGTTGTCCTGACTTTTGCTTATTAATGACTATTTTTTTACGCTTGTTGCATGACGTTGTTCTAGTATTAAACCTTTGGTGTTGCATATCTGGAAAGAAGTACGAGGATGGGAAGAACATGAAACAGTGACTAGGACTTGGAGTTTTCGTCAACCCGCCAACGCGAGGATCCAAAATACGGTCACAAGGTTTCTCCATAGGACGTAAGGCCTCGACACCCAAATTGTATAGTTCGAAACATTTCAATGCATAATGTGTAACACGGAAGAGGGGACGATGTCGGAGTCCAGTTGTCAATTTGTATATAGCGGAGCAGCAGGCGCCAATTCTTTCGTGCCAGTGTGTCCAGTTGTCACTAGTAAGAGAATAGTTAATGTATATCAGGAAGGACGCGAAGTTGGTGGGGATGGAAGGCAGTGTCATATACTTTGAACGAAGTTAATGTATACGAGGAACCCGCGGGGGAATTGTAGATCACGGATGTTTTGAGTTCAAGATGTATATAACGGAACAATAAACAGCCGAGTTCGTAAGCGCCAATACGGCAACGACAACCATAAAATTGGCTAAGTATGGAAAGGAACAGCGGTCGGTCGGATTCGTCATGTGAGGATATAGATGGAGATGAAGACATGTCAGCCCGCCAACCTTGGAACCATATATCATAGAAATGAAACTAAGTATATATCCAGAAAGCGATAACAGGCGAGAAGAAGAAAAATTGAATTCGTATGCACCGGCCCAACAACCGTGGCCATACAATTGACTAAGTATGGAAAGAAACAACGACTGGTCGGATTCGTCATGTGAAGATATAGATGGAGATGAAGATATGTCAGCCCGCGAACCTTGCAACCACCAATCATAGATAGACGACTAAGTATAAAACCAGAAAGCGATAATGGATGGGAAAACGAAAAGGGGAAAAGGGATAAGTATCTGACAGTCAAAAAACCTTTTTTTTTTGTCTATTAATGGCAATGTTTTCAAACCCTTGGTGGGTTCTTACTAGTAAAAGCATAAACTGCAGATCACTGAAGTTGTTTGGCTGCAAGATGTATATGACGGAACAGGGAACATAGGTGTTGGATACCGCCAACCCAGGGCCTGGTGACCAGATAATTGGCTAAGTATTGGCCAAGAGAAAGGTTTGATATCTATTTTAATAGTATTCATAATAATATGTATTATTGGAATAGTATCCATACTAATATATATCAATGGATTGTTTCTGTTTCAAATGCAAATGATCTCCCAATTTGCAAGATGCTCTTCGGTTCGCAAATTTCGTTGAAACCACAAAAGTTTTGACTGCAAGATGTATATAACGCAGCAAGAAAAATAAATTTGCATTGTGGTTTCAATGAGATAAACTCCTTATCATCTATTCATCTTGTATTCCTTGCAATGACATGAGCAAACGTCGACTCTCCATAAACATTAATATCTAAATTAAATCAATTGTAATGAAATTTTGGTGTGATTTAAGTAATTAAGGCAGCTTCAGTCATTCCTTTATTAATGCCAAGCTTTTCAAACCCCTCGTGAGATATCACTAGTTAAAGCATAAATTGCAGATCACAAAAGCTCTTTGGTTGCAAGATGTATATGACAGAACAATGAACATAGTTGTTGAATACCGCAAACCCGGGACCCAGTGGCCAGATAATTGGATAAGTTTTTCCCAAGAGAAATTTTTTATATTTATTCCAACAGAAGAAGCTGCAACATATGCAAGATATTGAACAAGAACATTGCGTCAACACTTGAGTTGTCTTGTTGTAAGTCATTAATTCATTATATTTATGGGACCCGGAGAATGAAAGCACGACGTGTCCTCCAATTTCTTTCTTTAAGTATAGGGCTCGCACCACATAAGTATGGCCTATGACAAATTATTCTTCATTGTAAAATATAAGCAACAAACGTAGTAGCCTTTATTTAAATTGAAGTAGTGATGAGAAGAAAGAAAAGCTTGTCATCCATGTTTAACGACACACAGGGAAAAAAGGTACTGTAACATCCCCTAAAAATAAATTATCTTTAAATCTGAAATTTCTTAGGATATTATTTTCGTTTTTGGTAAATTCGAAATTCGAAAATTATTGCCATTTATGGCAATTCTGAATTTCGAATTTAGTTAATTGTAATTGATGATTATGACTGTTGGGCAGAGATCTGATTTGACCCAACTAACTATTTGACTAGGACACTTGTATGAAACAAAATATTTTTATATTTATTGTTGATGGACAAATGGAACAACCACGTTAAAATCAGCTGACCATGACTCCATGAGTGGGGAACATGTTGGAACTACCTCAGGGATGATTGTTACAAGTGGAAAATCAAGACTTTGGCCATTGGCAGCCCCTAAAAATCAGGGATTTGGAAAGCTGCGAAAATTTCCCAAAGGGGAAAAGACCTAGGCACAAATGTTTGGATATATAGCATATGGGAGGAGGCAGGACGTTGCCTAGTATGCTGGGGAAAAGGGAATTATCTCTTGTTGTTATGAACACTACTTGTTGAGTGTGAGGCAAGGAGAAACTTCTAAAACTGAAGGACTATTGTTGAGGAGGGGTTTTGAGTTCGCCCTCATGGATTCATGGTCAGGCTAGGGGGTGAATAGGACAAGTGATTTGGCTGCCCTATTCCAAGGTTGGGAGGAACTTGGTTGTTCCATTTGTTGTTCGACAAATTGTTCAGATATGTCTACCTACTCCTTCTCATGGTCAAATGTAATTTGAAGTATTGATTGATAGAATGCATCTGTTTAAATCTAAATGAATTGTTCTGTTTTGTAAAAGTCTGTTGAAATGGGTTGAACTGTAGGATAAACCCTTACAGGTTAACTGTAGGCATTGAACAAAAACTTTCTATGTATCTTGGCTGGGTATAGAATTTAATTATGGAAATATTAGAAGATATGTCTGTGATAAATGGAATATCATTCCAACTCTGTGCTGGGAATTCCTACCAATACGTAATACATATACACTTGGATATTCAGTTTTGTAAATAAACTTTAGACTGTAAAAACGTCGAATGAACTTTGAAAGTAAATATGGAATTTAAACAATATAGATATGTGCAGATATATCGTTGTAAATCATTTTCTTTCATTCTTAACGAATTGTCTAGTGATTTATTACTGTTGGAATGAAGTAAAGATAGTATAATGCCCATAGTGTTATTGTTTCTCACTAGTAAGAGAATTCTGGGAATAAACTTGAGAACTTAGAATTAAGCATATATATTTTGTTATAGACTAAATACATAGGTAGAATTGAAGGGCTATGACGATTAGACTATATTGATGTCATTCTAGATTGGAGTTTACTACACACAATAGGAAGTACTATGGGTATGATTTTACATAGATGCATCTATAATTATATATGCAGATTTGGCTACACTAAAAGCCTCAGACCCTTTTTTAATTATCTATTGTATAAATCCCATCAGTTGTCAGTAATGTCGATGAAAACGAATAGTTCGGACCGTCACCAAACGAAGTTCTGAAGTGAAACAAATGGTTTAGACTGTCACAAATGAAATCCTGGATTAAAACAATACAATGGTAAACTAAATGAAGTGAAAAGTATACACCCTAGAACCATTTAATTCGATTCGCATAGACCTACTACAATAAAAATCGAAAGGTAAAGCTACATGATTAAATACGGAATCAATCGAATTTCTCTATAAAATTCAAGGTAAACTCGGAAAGAATCAAGACAGAATGACTATTCACATTGCTATTCATTCCAGAAATTTTTATAGAACATATCTATTATTCAAAAGGGGACTGTGCATATTTCCATCTAAACCGACTATACAATTTGAATAATGATACAACCATGTTCAGTATATCCCATTTGTTTAGATTCAACAAGAAGATCCTAGTGAAAATTATGCACCTACACTAGGATCGAGCCTCAGACTATTTTTAGGTGGAAGTCTATTTTTAGATGATGAGCAAATTATATTTATAGATGATGTCTATTTATATATGGTGAGCGAATTCTATTTATAGATGTATGTCGCCTATTATTATCCCTTAATAATAGATGGACAATAAATATTAGTCTATTCTCAATGAGCACTTGGAAATAGTTAACTTAAGTGGAAAATTAGTTAGCTATAGGAAATTTGAGTTCAAAAGTTGACTGGTGGGACATGCAAGTCAAATTAGTTGTAACTGAGTAATTCGAAGTTGTAACTGAGTTATATGTGTAGTTATGTGAGTTGTGAAGTAGTTTAACTCAGTTAAGTGAGTTAAGCTCAATTGTACTAGTTGTAACTGAACTTACACTGGTGAGAGATCAGTGAATTAATTATTAATTAATTCAAAATCAGTGATCTCACATGCAATTGAAGATTTACCACTGTTAACTACATGCATGTCGGATCTAGTGAAGACCCAATTGAGATAATAGGTGAAAGGGACAGTTTGACTATCAATTGTGACATTAGTGAGTGCACTCATGTAACCACACACACAATGGATGTGCCCATGAAGAATGCGAGCCTAGGCAAGAGGGATTCATTCATTGCAGGGATTTCCATTAGCAGGGATTGCGCAGAGGAGGCAGGTTGTCTGGAAGCAGTAAATTGGCACATGAATTTGTCAATTTTTGTATGACAGTGTGAAACGATTGTATATTGTACTAAGAGCTCTTGGATTAGAGTTTTGTATGAAATTGTTTCATGATCCATGATATATACATAACATATGATAGTGGGGTTTTTAGCTTTATGCTTTCCTGATATAACATATGTGTTATGTGTGATTGATCTTTCTTCTTGGTATTGCAATTGGCGATCGTGTTTTAAATTCCGCAGGAATATTTGTCGAAGCGATTTTGTATTTAACAGTGGCATATAATTGTTAGATCGGGAGAATCCAGGCAATACATAATTTGTATTAAAATTTCTACATGGTATTAGAGCACAACAGATTGCAGAAGCTGAGTTTGTGATTGGATATAATTCGAATTTGCAGAAAGACTTTCTTGGTGCTACAACTGATTCAAGATCGTAATGGATTTCAATGGCTTGAGGTTAGAGTATGCACTCAAGGGCAGCTCAAACTACATTTCTTGGAAGGACAGGATGGAGGCGGTACTCGAAGACAATGGCTTGAAGGAATTCATTGACAAAGATGTTCCTAAGCCAGATGTTGCAGACGCTGCAAATCTTGATGCATGGCAAAAGAAAGTGGAAAAGGCGAGAAGGATCTCGTTGGAGGGAGTACGAGACCACGTTGTCTCAAACCTCCATGGAAAATCCACACCATATGCAATGTGGAATACTTTGACGGATCTATTCCAAAACAACAGCGACCATAGGAAATTGGCGCTAAAAGATAAACTCAAGAAGATCGAGATGGAGAAGGGCGACTCCATTCCAAAATATCTCACGAAGTTTGTTCAATGTCGGGATGAGTTGGGGAGTGTGGGAATAACATATGATGATGATGATTTGGTGAGCTTGGCTCTCCTAGGACTTCCCAATTATTGGCACAGTTATCAAGACTCTGTCAATGGAAGGGAAAATTTTCCAGATTGGGAACGACTATGGTCAGATTTGGTGTAGGAGGAGTTCAGGCGGAACACTAGAGATGGATCTTCATCATAACATGATGATGAAGAGTATTGTGCTTTGGCTGCCAAGGCAAGGAAAGGGAAGGGGAAGAAATTCCATTCAAAATTCGAGTCTAAAGGCAAGAAGCTGAATTTGTCCAAAGTGAAGTGTTTTCACTGTCACGAACATGGGCATCTCTCTATTAACTGTTCGCAGAAGAAGAAGAACAAAAAGGTTGTTGGAGCTGCAGCTGATGAGGCCCTTGCCTCGCAATTTGAACTTGACTTCTCCTTGATCCCATGCATGGCGTTGACTACATTGGGATCGGTGTGGTATTTGGATAGTGGCACTTCCTTCCACATGACGGGAGATAAGGATATTTTCAATGACTTCAAGGAGAGAGATCTCAAAATGCATATAGAGATGGGCGATGATGGACGATACATTGCAACTAACATTGGTACCATTACCTTTTGGAGGGATTCATGTAAACTATTTCAATTGAAAGATGTTATGCATGTTCCAGGTCTGAAGAAAAACTTGGTCTCAGTCGCAATGTTGGAGGACAGAGGCTATGACATTGTTTTCAGCGATGGAAAATCCTTCTAGTGACATAAAACAACGGGTCAAGTCAAGAAGATAGGGATTCGAGTTAAGAATCTCTACAAGCTGGGGGTAGATGATTGCGCTGCCATGATGGGCAAGGCAGAAAAAGTTGTGAGCCGGGATGAGGGCGAATTATGGCACGGGCGATTGGGCCATCTTCATCATGAAGCCTTGAAAATCATGCAGCAAATATCTAATAGACTTCCAACGAGAACACTTGCTCAGTTAGATCAGTGCAAGGGTTGCACCATGGGGAAGTATGTAAAATCCACCTTTCATGAAAAGGAGAACCGTGCTTTGGTGATCCTGGAGAGAATTCACATAGACGTGTGTGGACCATTCGCGGTTGCTTCAACATCAAAAACATAAGTATTATGTTATTTTTGTTGTTGACTTTTCTCATAAATGCTGGATCTTCTTCATGCAAAAGAAGGATCAAACATTCTCAAAGTTCTGTGAGTTTAAAGCATTCGTGGAGAAAGAGTCGGGGAAGCAAGTGAAGGTTCTGAGGAGCAATAATGGTGGAGAATACATCTCTAATGAATTCAAAGACTTCTACAGCAAAGAAGGAATTTGAAGAGAACTCATAGCACCTCATAACCCACAACAAAATGGGGTCATGGAGAGGAAGAACAGAACGATCATGGGTGCAGCACGAGCGATGTTGCATGATCAGGGCCTACCAATGCATTTGTGAGCGGAAGCATGCAACACTATGGTTTATGTGAAAAACCGTTGTCCTCATAGAGTACTTGGAATGAGTACACCTGAAGAAGCTTTCACTGGTTAGAAACCTGATGTTTCTCATTTTTAGATTTTTGGCTCATCTGTTTATGTGCATGTGACCAAGAACGCCAGGAAGAAGCTGGAGTCGACTACTAAAGTTGGGATATTTTTGGGGTACACAAAAACACCCCATAATTATCGTGTGTATTTGCCTAACAATAATATGACTGTTATGCAACGGGATATAAAATTCGATGAGGGGAAAGCCATGCGGTTGTCACTTGAGAGGGAGCTAGACTTGCATGCGGAGGAGGAACTGTTGGTTCCCAAAGATGAGTCTCAAGATGTGAATCAACCACATGAGGAGGTTCATGGAGTGGAGGAAGTCACTCATGCAGAGACATCCATCAAAAATTGCAGAAAGCGCACCACGGAAGTTGATAGATTGAGACTAGATGTTGCACAGAATGTAGGAGCCAATACTTCATAGCACAGACAGAGATAGTCTTCTAATCGATTTACTGGATACATGGATCTCATGAGAAAATGTATTGTGACTGAACCATATTCCTTTTAGGAAGTAGTGTAGGATCCCACTTGGGTTGATGCAATGGTGGAGGAGTATGACTCCATTGTCAAAAACAGTGCATGGGAAATTGTCCCAAGACCGGTCGACAAATCAGTGGTAGGTTCGAGATGGATCTACAAGGTAAAGCAAGTTGTTGATGGGAGTGTGGAGAAATACAAGGCCAGATTTGTGGCCTGGGGCTTCTCACAAATTGAGGGGATAGATTATGATGAGACCTTTGCACCTATCGCAAGGTACTCTTCCATAAGATCCATATTTGCACTCTCAACGCAGATGGGCTGGCACATTCATCAGATGGATGTAAAAACTATGTTTCTCAATGGGATCATTGAGGAAGAAGTGTACATAGAGCAGCCTGAAGGATTTGAGATCTTCAGCAGTGAGTCGCATGTGTGCCAACTCAAAAGAGCATTGTATGGGCTGAAGAAAGCACCCCATGCTTGGTACACTTGGATAGACAACTATTTCACCAGACTGGGCTTCACCAAAAGTGAAGCGGATGCAAACCTATACCAAATTGTGGTGGAGGGTAAGATTTTAATCATTGTTCTTTATGTTGATGATTTAATACTGACTCGTGATGAGCAGTTGATACACTCATGCAAGGAGGACCTTGCAAAGGAGTTCAAAATGAAGGATACGGGCCTTCTTCATTATCTCCTTGGATTGGAAATATGGCAGCGAGATGGTGAACTTTTTGTGTCTCAAGGCAAGTATGCAAGGGATATACTGGGTAAGTTTCACATGGAGGGTTGCAAACCCATGGATACTCCTCTTCTAGGAAACTGGAGGAAAGAGGATGCTACTTCTGGAGAGGTGGTGGATGCTACTATCTATCGACAGTTAGTGGGTTCGCTAATGTATCTAGTGAACACGAGACCGGACATTTTCTATGCGGTTAACCAGCTGAGTCAAGCGATGGTTAAGCCTACCAAGCTCTTTTGGAAGGCAGAAAATCGTGTCCTGAGATACTTGAGGGGAACATCTGAGTATGGCTTATGGTATAGACAGATGGATGAGGTGAAGTTGCATGGCTTCACGGATGCAGATTGGGCAGGCAGCCTAACGGACAGAAATAGCACATCAGGGGGGATCTTTAGTATCGAATCTACAGTTGTTTCTTGGTACCACAGGAAGCAGAGATCTGTGGCACTCAGTTCAACAACAACGAAATACATGGCAATGAGTCAAGTTGCATGTGAGGCTATCTGGATGAGAAAGATCTTGGTTGGTTTGTTTGTTTCTCATTTAGATTCGACAATGATTCATTGTGATAATCATAGTTGCATTAAACTTTCAATTAATCCAGTGTTTCATGATAGATCTAAGCATATAGATATCTGGTATCATCATATTAGATATTGTGTGCAGCGGAAGATCATGTTGCTTCAGTACATTCCTACTGAAGATCAGGATGCAGACATTCTGACGAAGGCGCTCACCAGGAGAAAATTCGAATACCATAGAGACAGGATCGAGGTGAAGGATAATCCCTTTCTTGTTGAGAGGGAGTGTTGAGATTCAACAAGAAGATCCTAGTGAAAATTATGCACCTACACTAGGATGGAGCCTCAGGGTATTTTTAGGTGGAAGTCTATTTTTAGATGATGAGCAAATTCTATTTATAGATGATGTCTATTTATAGATGGTGAGGGAATTCTATTTATAGATGTATGTCGACTATTATTATCCCTTGATAATAGTTGGATAATAAATATTAGTCTATTCTCAATGAGCACTTGGAAATAGTTAATTGAAGTGGCAAATCAATTAGCTATAGGAAATTTGAGTTCAAAGGTTGACTGGTGGGACATGCAAGTCGAATTAGTTGTAACTGAGTGATTCAAAGTTGTAACAGAGTTATATGTGTAGTTATGTGAGTTGTGAAGTATTTTAACTCAGTTAAGTGAGTTAAGATCACTTGTACTAGTTGTAATTGAACTTACACTAGTGAGAGATCAGTGAATTAATTATTAATTAATTCACAATTAGTGATCTCACATGCAAGTGAAGATTTACCACTGTTAACTACATGCATGTCAGATCTAGTGGAGACCCAGCTGAGATAACAAGGGAAAGGGACAGTTTGACTATCAATTGTGACATTAGTGAGTGCACTCATGCAACCAAACACATAGTGGATGTGCCCATGAGGAATGCACAGCCTAGGCAAGAAGGATTCATTCATTGCAGGGATTTCTATTAGCAGGGATTGCGCAGAGGAGGCGGGCTGTCTGGAAGCAGTAAATTGGCACATGAATTTTTCAATTTTTGTATGACAGTGTGAGATGACTGTTTATTATACTGAGAGCTCTTGGATTAGAGTTTTGTATGAGATTGTTTCATGATGCGTGATATATACATAATATATGATAGTGGGGTTTTCAGCTTTATGCTTTCCCGGTAAAAAAACGGTGTTATGTGTGATTGATCTTTCTTCTTGATATTGCAATTGGCGATCATGTTTTAAATTCTGCAAGAATATTTGTAGAAGCGATTTTGTATTTAATAGTGGCATGTAATTGTTAGATCAGGAGAATCCATGCAATACATAATTTGTATTAAAATTTCTACACCATTCATTTAGTCATACAATAATAAGGTTTTGATCCTTATGCCCTTCCATTAAAAGTAAAGATACAGAGTTAAAGAATCAGCTATCGATATAAATAAATGAATTCCACCTACGATGACAACATTCTAGAGTTAGAATTGTATCAATCCTTAGAAACCTAGGGCACTCCTTAAGAGTGGCGAAATGAAACCCGAATACCTTCTATGCGTATGGCAAGGGCCTGCATCCGGAATTTTTGCATGGTCGAAATTCCTGCAAGAAAATACAAATCACTAATAATATTATTCAACAGAAGTAAGACAAGTGTAACTTTCAATAGAATGATTAATGACGGGACGAGTTTATACAGAGTTGTGCTTAACTTGCGATTGCGAGACCCTGGTGTCTTTTCCCTGTCGCGTTTTGGTTGAGCAGACGTCCCAGACCGAAGGGGAAGGTGGTCCAAGGACTTCCTGATGGGTACCCTCGCAACAACAGGGTCCCATCATTAGAATTTGTTACCAAATCGATTAAGTCAAACTCTTGAGGAAAAGAAATAAATAAACAATATTAACATTGAAATCCGAATTACATGGGTTCGCACAGTGTGAGGAGGCCGAATACATTGCAAAAACTGTAACCATTAAAATCTATATGCCAATGACGCCATCAAAGTCTAACTTGAACCAACTATCTGTGTTGGAGAGGATGTTTTAATCAAAGTATAAATACAGAGTTAACATTCTTACCGAAATTACCAGGCGTTGAATGGTGGTTACCACCCACAGAAAACAATAATAACAGCAGGACACACCTAAACCCATGAATTTATCACTGACTCAAATATTTGTATGTGGTAGGGTATTCTGTTCGGAATACAGAATCCCCATATTTCATTATGTACCGAATGGAAATACTATAATCTTTAAAAAAACATTACGATCGTAAGAACCAACTAAGGGCATGATACAACCTACAGAAGGGTGGGTTCCCAATTAAAAATACAATATAACATGCATTACACCGCGTGGGTTTTCAACTCCTAGACTAGCAGAGGCTCAAAATAGGATAACAGTGCATAACAATAGAGGAACCGTAAAGAATGTAGGGGATAACTAAACCCTAAAAAAATAAAATACACTTAGTGGAATTTGCATACAACAATGGGTACCAAACTTCGGCTAAGTTGAACCCTTTCGAAGTACTGTACGACAGAAAGTGTACGACGCTGATTAGCTGGGATAACCCAGTGGACAGACTCATGGTCGGACCAGAGATGCTCCAGGAAATGGGAAGCATGGTAAGAAAAGTATGGCAGAACTTAAAGGAGGCTCAGGACAGACAAAAAAGTTACGCGGACTTGAAAAGAAGACACCTGGAATTTCAAGTGGGAGACCACGTCTATTTAAAAATCAAAGCCTGAAGAAGTTCACTAAAGATAGGGAACTATGCCAAGTTGGCACCCGGGTTTTGTGGCCCTTTCGAGATCTTAGCTCGAATTGGACTAGTAGCATACAAGCTTGCACTTCCTACCAATCTAAAAATCCATAATGTATTTCATGTTTCTTTGTTAAAGAATTATGTTCATGACCCTACTCATATGATCGATTGGAACTTGGTGCAGGTGGAACCAGAAGGCAAGTTCGAAGCGGAACCTCTGCACATTCTAGACAGGCGAGAAATAACACTTCGGAACAGAGTCGTCGTCCAGGTAAAAGTGCAATGGAAGCACTTTAGCCCTGAGGAGGCCAATTGGGAGTTGGAGGGAGATTTGTAGAAATCTCATTTAACCCAGTTCCAAGAAAGGAACGAACACTGAGGACAATGTTTTATTGAAGGGGGAAAGGATGTAACATCCCCCAAAAATAAATTATTTTTAAATCCGAAATTTCTTAGGAAATTATTTCCGTTTTTGGTAAATTTGAAATTGGAAAATTATTGTCATTTATGGAAATTCCGAATTTCGAATTTAGTTAATTGTAATTGATGATTATGACTGCTAGGCAGGGATCTGATTTGACCCAACTAACTATTTGACTAGGACACTTGTATGAAACAAAATATTTTTATATTTATTGTTGATGGACAATTGGAACAACCAGGTTAAAATCAACTGACCATGACTCCATGAGTGGCGAACATGTTGGAACTACCTCAGGGCTGATTGTTACAAGTGGCAAATTAGGAATTTGGTCATTGGCAGCCCCTGAAAATGAGGGATTTGGAAAGCTGCGAAAATTTCCCAAAGGAGAAAATACCTAGGCACAAATGTTTGGATATATGGCATATGGGAGGAGGCAGGACGTTGCCTCATATGCTGGGGAAAAAGGAATTATCTCTTGATGTTATGAACACTACTTGTTGAGTGTGAGGCAAGGCGAAACTACTGAAACTGAATGACTATTGCTGAGGACGAGTTCTGAGTTCTCCCTCATGGATTCATGGTCGGGCTAGCGGGTGAACAGGACAAGTGATTTGGTTGCCCTGTTCTAAGGTTGGGAGGAACTTGGCTATTCCATTTGTTGTTCGACAAATTGTTCAGATATGTCTATCTACTCCTTCTCATGGTCAAATGTTAGTTGAATTATTGATTGATAGAATCCATCTGTTTAAATCTGAATGAATTGTTTTGTTTTGTAAAAGTCTGTTGAAATGGGTTGAACTGTAGGATAAACCCTTATAGGTTAACTGTAGGCATTGAACAAAAACTTTCCATGTATCTTGGCTGGGTATAGAATTTAATTATGGAAATATTAGAAGATATGTCTGTGATAAATAGAATATCATTCCAACCCTATGCTGGTAATTCCTACCAATACGTAATACATATACACATGGATATCCAGTTTTGTAAAAAAACTTTAGACTGTAAAAGCGCCGAATGAACTTTGAAAGTAAATCTAGAATTTAAACAGTATAGATATGTGTAGATATATAGCTGTAAGTCATTTTCTTTAATTCTTAACGAATTGTCTAGTGATTTATTACTGTTGGAATGAAGTAAAGATAGTATAATGCCCACAGTCTTACTGTTTCTCACTAGTAAGAGAATTCTAGGAATAAACTTGAGAACTTAGAATTAAGTATATAAATTTTATTATAGACTAAATACACAGGTAGAATTGAAGGGCTATGACAATTAGACTATATTGATGTCATTCTAGACTGGAGTTTACTACATACAATAGGAAGTACTATGGGTACAATTTTACAAAGATGCATCTATAATTATATATGCAGAGCTGGCTACACTAAAAGCCTCAGACCCTTTTTTAATTATCTATCATATAAATCCCATCAGTTGTCAGTAATGTCAATGAAAACTAATAGTTCGGACCGTCACCAAACGAAGTTCTGAAGTGAAACAAATGGTTCAGACTGTCACAAATGAAATCCTGGATTAAAACGATACAGTGGTAAACAAAATGAAGTGAAGAGTATACACCCTAGAACCATTTAATTCGATGTGCATTGACCTACTGCAGTAAAAATCGAAAGGTAAAGCTACAAGATTAAATACAGAATCAATCGAATTTCTCTATAAAATCCAAATTAAACCCGGAAAGAATCAAGATAGAATGATTGTTCACATTGCTATTCATTCCAGAATTTTTTATAAAACATATCTATTATTCAAAAGGGGATTGTTCGT
This sequence comes from Picea engelmannii, assembly GCA_009831015.1. NCBI lineage: Eukaryota > Viridiplantae > Streptophyta > Pinopsida > Pinales > Pinaceae > Picea > Picea engelmannii. Next base: position 2,048,101 of record ML779377.1, read on the forward strand.
ATTTCCAGCTAAACCGACTATACAATTTGAATAATGATACAACCATGTTCAATATATCCCATTCATTTAGTCATACAATAATAAGGTTTCGATCCTTATGCCCTTCCATTAAAATTAAAGATACAGAGTTAAATAATTGACTATCCTTATAAATAAACGAATTCCACCCATGATGATAACATTCTAGAGTTAGAATAGTATCAATCCTTAGAAACCTAGGGCACTCCTTAAGAGTGGCGAAATGAAACCCGAATACCTTTTGTGCGTATGGCAAAGGCCTGCATCCGGAATTTTGGCATGGTTTAAATTCCTGCAAGAAAATACAAATCACTATTAATATTATTCAACGGAAGTAAGACAAGTGTAACTTTCAATAGAATGATTAATGACAGGAAAGGTTTATACAGAGTTGTGCTTAACTTGCGACTGAGATACCCTGGTGTCCTTTCCCTGTCGCGTTTTGGTTGAGCAAACGTGCCAGGACGAACGGGAAGGTGGTCCAAGGACTTCCTGATGGGTACCCTCGCAACAACAAGGTCCCATCATTAGAATTGGTTACAAAATTGATTAAGTCAAACTCTTCAGGAAAAGAAATAAACAAACAATATTAACATTGAAATCCGACCTGCATGGTTCGCGCAGTGTGAGGAGGTCGAATAAATTGCTCAAACTGTAACCATTGAATTAAAAGCTATATGCCAATGACGCCATCAAAGTCTAACTTGAACCAATTGTCTGTGCTGGAGAGGATGTTTTAATCGAAGTATAAATACAAAGTTAACATTCTTGCCGAAATTACCAAGCGTCGAATGGTGGTTACCACCCACAGACAACGATAATAACATCAGGAAACACCTAAACCCACAAATTTATTACTGACTTAAATATTTGTATGTTGTAGGGTATTCTGTTTGGAATACAGAATCCCAATATTTCATTATGTGCCGAATCGAAATACGGTAATCTTTAAAAATACATTACGATCGTAAGAACCAGCTAAGGGCCTGATACAACCTACAGAAGGGTAGGTTCCCAATTAAAAATGCAATATAACATGCATTACACCGCGCGGGTTTTCAACTCCTAGACTAGCAGAGGCTCAACACAAGATAACAATGCATAACAATAGAGGAACCGTAAAGAATGTAGGGGATAACAAAACCCTAAAAAAATAAAATACATACAAAACAATGCCTGTACCAATTCGTTGGAAATAGAAACAAGAAAATGGGATGCCGATCCTTTCAAGAAAATTTGAGGATAAACAACCGAGAAGTCTACTTATCCCGGACTTGAAATAGCCCAGGGAACTAAGGAACAGAATAATGATAACGGGGAAAAAACCCTTCACTGAAAATCGTAAAGAGTTTGCAATACAAAGTATTATTTCCACTGTAATGAAAATCCCGAAGGTTTCATCCAACCAATCAAAACATAGGAAGTATGATGACTTACCAGGGCAGTTGGGTAGAATTGCATGCTTCCATCGGGAAGGAATCATCCAAGTCGCCAACCTCCCTCGCTACGAAAGAAACACAGAGCTAATTTAGAAAACTTCCCAAATGACAAAAGAAACTCATCTATCCCTGATGAACCCCTACTTCGCAGAGTAAATGATGATGGGACGAAGGTTGGCTTTGGCCATGTGATGGGGCAGAGATGGCACAATCATATTAGATGAGGGGCTAAGTGATAACCCTTGAGCTTCGCATTCACAAGGTCTCCATTAATGGTCGATTCAGAGGTTTAATTCACGTTTGACAAAACCTTCCTTTCACATTAAGAGGTGCGAAGTAAAGGACAATCCCTTCATGATACAACAAACGGGACCATCGAACACTAACTAATTATCGTTTAGTTTAAACATCGTGCAGTTAAGACAAGGTTAAACGAATTGTTAGGGTTACACTTTTATCAAACCTTCATGCTAATATTAACTGAGAGAACAATACACGACAAGTAATCACAGGTGAATCGTTCAAGGTATTTGTTCATGTGAAGTAATGTCAAACACCTTATGTTAAACCGAAACATTTCCACTTAGAATGTATACTCTCGACCACATTATATTGTACATGGTATATGAGTTTTATTTCGAAAGTCAAATGAGATTTGTCCTTGCGCGCAAGTGTAGGAGCTCATACTTAGGGAAGAGTATAGGACTATGAATCCTAAGTCCAATGTAATATATATATATATATATATATATATATATATATATATATATATATATATAT
>ML779377.1:2051620-2064925 GCA_009831015.1 Picea engelmannii
GACGGGGAATGCAGAATAGGGGAGGAAGTTGAAGCATGGTTATTAGACATCAAGAAGTATTTCCAAATATACAACTATTCTAGTAATATGAAGGTCAGAATGGCCATCTATAATCTGAAAGGGAAGGCTAGCATATGGTGGCAAGACCTGAAGTTGGCTAAAGGCCTAAGGAAAAACAGATGGAATGGTCGGATTTTAAGAAATACTTTAAGAAACAGTACCTATCTGAAATTTACGATGAAAGAAAAACCAAAGAATTTTATGAGCTACGATTCGGTCAAATGGTAATGGAAGATCTAATAAACAAATTCCTGGAATTACTAAGGTTTGTGCCTTATATCCGGGAGGACAAAGTAAAAATCCAGCGGTTCCTAAGTTGTTTACCACAGTCCTATAAGGACAGAATCGAATTTGATAATCCCAAGTCCTTGAGTGAAGTATTCAGGAAAGCCCAAATGTGTTACGACCAATACAAACAACGGTCAGAATTTCCCAAGGCTTGGAAAGACAAGAAACAAGACCGAATGAACCATCAAAAGAAGGGATATTAGCCAGCTCCTTTTCGGAACGCAACAATTTTTTTTCCCAAAAAAGGTTTTCACTCCAATAATCAGAACACCCAAGGAGGTGGTAAACCAGTAAATCTAGGAATAAAGAAGTTTGGGGACAGCCCCCATGAACTGTTAAAATGTTGGGAATGTGGAGAACCTCACTTAAGGAGGAACTATCAACGTTTGACTTCAGCAACTAGAACTACGATTCACAACCTACAGGAAGCCTCTACGGTGGGAGATGTGGGCAGAAGCTTACATCGGATAAATGCAGCTGTGGATGGTCGACAAGCTGACCACCAGTCCTCTGTGGTGGAAATTGAAGGTAAAATTAATAACACTCGTATTTATGTTTTAATTGATCTTGGAGCTACGTTGACTTATATCACTCCTAGTATAGTGGATTCAAATAAACTTAAGAAAACCAGACATGCAAAATCTTGGCTGTTACAACTAGCAACAGGAACAAAAATAAAAGTGGTCAATTTTATTTATGATTATGAGTTCAGTTTAGGTGGTCAAAACATAAAGACAAATCCGAACATTCTACAGTTAGAGTCTTATAACGTAATTATCGGAATGGATTGGTTAGAAAGGCATAAAGCAGTGTTAGATTGTTATAAAAAATCACTCAAGTATAAAGACGAAAATGACACTGCTAGGACAGTTCAAGGTATACAAAAACCAATCTTAGTTAGACAGATTTCAACAATGCAATTTAAGAAATGCATGAGAAAGGATTGTCAGGTTTATGCCATCCAAGTAACAAACCTGTTAGAAAAAGAAAATAAACCTAGCTTGGAGGATTTGTTGTTTTGCATGATTTCAGAGATGTGTTTGTTGATGAGATACTTGAATTGCCCCCAAGGAGGGAGATAGACTTTTCTATAGACTTACTACCTGGTTCAACCCCTATATCTAAAGCACCCTACCGAATGAGTTTATCAGAGTTAACAAAATTAAAAATTCAAATGCATGAATTATTGGACAAAGAATATATCAGACTGAGTGTTTCACCATGGGGAACACCCGTCCTCTTTGTTAGAAAGAAAGACGGAGCTCTGAGATTATGCATCGATTACAGACAATTAAACAAAATGACTATTAAGAACAAGTACCCCTTACCTAGGATAAATGATCTGTTCAATCAAGTAGGTGGGGCAAATATTTTTTCTAAATTGGATTTACGATCTGGTTATCACCAGGTTAGGATAAAAGATGAGGACGTAAGTAAAACAACATTATGAATGTGATATGGACATTACAAATTTGTTGTTATACCGTTTGGGCTCTCTAATGCGCCAACCACATTCATGTGTTTAATGAACAATATTTTCAGTCGGTACTTGGACAAGTTTGTTTAGGTATTTATTGACGATATACTAGTGTATTCTAAAACAGAGGAAGAACACACAGAGCACTTAAAGATAGTTCTACAAACTTTGAGAAAACACAATCTATATGCCAAATTCAATAAATGCGACTTTTATCAAAAGAAAATACAATAACTAGGACATGTAATATCCGAGGAAGGTATTGCAGTCGATCTTGAGAAAATAAGAGTCATCACGGAATGGTCGATTCCTAAGGACGTAGCGGACATCCGGTCGTTCATGGGAATCACCGGATATTACCGCAGATTCATAGAGGGATTTTCCAAGATTGCATACCCTATCACATCATTACAAAAGAAAGGAACCAAGTTTAACTGGTCACAGAAATGTCAAGACAGTTTTAATAAGTTAAAGGAATTGTTAGCAACCACACCCATTTTAAAAGTAGCAGATTCGGACAAAGACTTCACCATCTATGTAGATGCATGTAAAGAAGGACTAGGTGGTGTCCTAACTCAAGAAGGGCACATTATTTGTTATGAGTCCCGAAAACTAAAAGAGCACGAACAAAATTACGTCACTCATGACTTAGAGTTGGCAGCTGTAATACATGCCTTAAAGATGTGGCGGCACTACATAATGGGCAGAAAATTTATGTTATTGATGGATAACAACGGTGTGAAATTTTTGTTTAGTCAACCGGACCTTAATGCAAGGCAAGCAAGATGGCTGGCCTTCTTGAGCGAATTTGACTTTGAGGTAAGACATATCAAGGGTAAGGAAAACAAGGTGGTTGATGCCTTAAGTCGAAGAGTTCATGGGCTATTTGAAATAAACATTAGCAAGGCAGAAAGCAATCTTGAGAAAAGGACAAAGGCTGCTGGTAATAACGACAAAAATTACACTAGAACAGTGGCAGAATTACAGGATAATGCAGAAAATTCAGAAAAAACAGATCTGAGTTTGGACAGAAAGGGTCTACTACGATTCCAAAACAGAATATACATACCAGATTCGACGGAATTAAAGTTAACGATTTTGGACGAAGTACACAAAAAACCATATTCTGGTCACCCGGGATAAGGGAAGACGGTAACGACAATAAGGAAATTATTTTATTGGCCTAATATGAAGGGCGAAACAACAAAATACTTAGCTAAGTGTCAAGATTGTCAGTAGGTAAAATCCGAACACTGACATCCAGCCGGTTTGTTGCAGCCCTTACCTGTGTCGGAATGGAAATGGGAGACTATATCACTGGACTTTATTACAGGTTTGCCTAGAACTCAAAAACAAAATGATTCAATTATGGTGGTAATCGATAAACTTAGTAAGTCTGCACACTTTATTCTTGTAAAGTCTACTTTTAAAGCCATTAACATCGTTGAAATATTCATGAATTTTTTTTTAGAATGCATTGTATTCCTAAAATGGTGATTTCGGATAGAGACGTAAAATTTACACCTGCTTTTTGGAAAGAATTGTTTTCATGGTTAAATACTAACTTGAATTTTAGCACAAGTTATCATCCATAAATGGATGGACAGACTAAATGAACAAACCAAATCATAGAAGATATCCTATGCATGTACGTAAGAACAAAACCAAGCAAGTGGGAAGACTACCTACACTTGGTGGAATTTGCATACAACAATGGGTACCAAACTTCGGCTAAGATGAGCCCTTTCGAAGTACTGTATGGTAGAAAGTGTACGATGCCGATTAGCTAGGATAACCCAGTGGACAGACTCATGGTGGGACCAACGATGCTCCAGAAAATGGAGAGCACGGTAAGAAAAGTACGACAGAACTTAAGGAGGCTCGGGATAGACAAAAAAGTTATGTGGACTTGAAAAGAAGACACCTGGAATTTCAAGTGGGAGACCACGTCTATTTAAAAGTCAAAGCCCGAAGAAGTTCACTAAAACTAGGGAACTATGCCAAGTTGGCACCCAGGTTTTGTGGCCCTTTCGAGATCTTAGCTCGAATTAGACCTGTAGCATACCAGCTTGCACTTCCTACCAATTTAAAAATCCATAATGTATTTCATGTTTCTTTGTTAAAGAATTATGTTCATGACCTTACTCATATGATCAATTGGAACTTGGTGCAGGTGGAACCAGAAGGCGAGTTCCAAGTGGAACCTCTGCGCATTATGGATAGGAGAGAAATAACACTTCAGAACAGAGTCGTTGCCCAGGTAAAAGTGCAATGGAAGCATTTTAGCCCTGAGGAGGCCACTTGGGAGTTGGAGGGAGATTGCAGAAAACTCATCCAACCCTGTTCCAAGAAAGGAACGAACACTGAGGACAGTGTTTTATTGAAGGGGGAAAGGATGTAACATCCCCCCAAAATAAATTATTTTTAAATCTGAAATTTCTTAGGAAATTATTTCCGTTTTTGGTAAATTCGAAATTGGAAAATTATTGTCATTTATGGCAATTCCAAATTTCAAATTTAGTTAATTGTAATTGATGATTATAACTGTTGGGCAGAGATCTAATTTGACCCAACTAACTATTAGACTAGGACACTTGTATGAAACAAAATATTTTTATATTTATTGTTGATGGACAAATGGAACAACCAGGTTAAAATCAGCTGACCATGACTCCATGAGTGGGGAACATGTTGGAACGACCTCAGGGTTGATTGTTACAAGTGGAAAATTAGGAATTTGGCCATTGGCAGCCCCTGAAAATCAGGGATTTGGAAAGCTGTGAAAATTTCTCAAAGGGGAAAAGACCTAGGAACAAATATTTGGATATATAACATATGGGAGGAGGCAGGACGTTGCTTGGTATGTTGGGGAAAAATGAATTATCTCTTGTTGTTATGAACACTACTTGCTGAGTGTGAGGCAAGGAGAAACTATTGAAACTGGAGGACTATTGTTGAGGAGGAGTTCTGAGTTTTCCCTCATTGATTCATGGTCAGGCTAGGGGGTGAACAAGACAAGTGATTTGGCTGCCCTGTTCTAAGGTTGGGAGGAACTTGGTTGTTCCATTTGTTGTTCGACAAATTGTTCAGAATGCATCTGTTTAAATCTGAATGAGTTGTTCTGTTTTGTAAAAGTCTGTTGAAATGGGTAGAACTGTAGGATAAACCCTTACAGGTTAACTGTAGGCGTTGAACAAAAAATTTCTATGTATCTTGGTTGGGTATAGAATTTAATTATGGAAATATTAGAAGACATGTCTGTGATAAATGGAATATCATTCCAACCCTGAGCTGGGAATTCCTACCAATACGTAATACATATACACCTGGATATCTAGATTTGTAAATAAACTTTAGACTGTAAAAATGCCGAATGAACTTTGAAAGTAAATTTGGAATTTAAACAGTATAGATATGTGCATATATATCGTTGTAAGTCATTTTCTTTAATTCTTAACGAATTGTCTAGTGATTTATTACTGTGGGAATGAAGTAAAGATAGTATAATGCCCACAGTCTTACTGTTTCTCACTAGTAAGAGAATTCTGGGAATAAACTTGAGAACTTAGAATTAAGCATATATATTTTATTATAGACTAAATACACAGGTAGAATTGAAGGGCTATGACGATTAGACTATATTGATGTCATTCTAGACTGGAGTTTACTACATACAATAGGAAGTACTATGGGTACGATTTTACAGAGATGCATCTATAATTATATATGCAGAGCTGGCTACACTAAAAGCCTCAATCCCTTTTTTAATTATCTATTGTATAAATCCCATCAGTTGCCAGTAATATCAATGAAAACGAATAGTTTGGACCATCACAAAACGAAGTTCTGAAGTGAAACAAATGGTTCAGACTATCACAAATGAAATCCTGGATTAAAAAGATACAGTGGTAAACAAAATGAAGTGAAGAGTATACACCCTAGAACTATTTAATTCGATGCGCATAGACCTACTGCAGTAAAAATCGAAAGGTAAAGCTACAAGATTAAATACGGAATCAATCGAATTTCTCTATAAAATCCAAAGTAAACCCAGAAAGAATCAAGACAAAATGACTGTTCACATTGCTATTCATTCCATAAATTTTTATAGAACGAATCTATTATTCAAAAAGGGATTGTTCGTATTTCCATCTAAACCGACTATACAATTTGAATAATGATACAGCCATGTTCAGTATATCCCATTCATTTGGTCATACAATAATAAGGTTTTGATCCTTATGCCCTTCCATTAAAAGTAAAGATACAGAGTTAAAGAATTGGCTATTGTTATAAATAAATGAATTCCACCCATGATGATATCATTCTAGAGTTAGAATCATATCAATCCTTAGAAACCTAGGGCACTCCTTAAGAGTGGCGAAATGAAACCTGAATACCTTTTGTGGGTTTGGCAGGGGCCTGCATCCAAAATTTTTGCATGGTCGAAATTCCTGCAAGAAAATCCAAATCACTATTAATATTATTCAACAGAAGTAAGACAAGTGTAACTTTCAATAGAATGATTAATGATAGGAAGGGTTTATACAAAGTTACACTTAACTTGCGACTGAGAGACCCTAGTATCTTTTCCCTGTCGCGTTTTGGTTGAGCAGACGTCCAGGCCGAAGGGGAAGGTGGTCCAAGGACTTCTTGATGGGTACCCTCGCATCAACAAGGTCCCATCATTAGAATTGGTTACCAAATCGATTAAGTCAAGACTCAAACTCTTCAGGAAAAGAAATAAACAAACAATATTAACATTTAAATCTGAACTGCATGGGTTCGCACAGTGTGAGGAGGCCAAATACATTGCTCAAATTGTAACCATTGAATTAAAAGATATATGCCAATGATGCCATCAAAGTCTAACTTGAACCAATTGTCTGTGTTGGAGAGGATGTTTTAATCGAAGTATAAATACAGAGTTAACATTCTTGCCGAAATTACCAGGCGTCGAATGGTGGTTACCACCCACAAACAACGATAATAACAACAGGAAACACCTAAACCCACGAATTTATTACTGACTCAAATATTTGTATGTTGTAGGGTATTCTGTTTAGAATACAGAATCCCCATATTTCATTATGTACCGAATGGAAATACAGTAATCTGTAAAAAGACATTACGATCGTGAGAACCAACTAAGGGCCTGATACAACCTACAAAAGGGTGGGTTCCCAATTAAAAATGCAATATAACATGCATTACACCGCGCAGGTTTTCAACTCCTAGACTAGCAGAGGATCAACACAAGATAACATTGCATAACAATAGAGGAACCGTAAAGAATGTAGGGGATAACAAAACCCTAAAAAAATAAAATACATACAAAACAATGCCTGTACTAATTCGTTGGAAATAGAAACAAGAAGACGGGATGCTGAGATTTCCAAGAAAATTTGAGGATAAACAATCGAGAAGTCTACTTATCGCAGACCCGAAATAGCCCAGGGAACTAAGGAACAAAATAATGATAACGAGGAAAAAACCCTTCACTGGAAATCGTAAAAAGAGTTTGCAATACAGAGTATTATTTCCACTGTAATGAAAATCTCGAAGGTTTCATCCAACCAATCAAAACATAGGAAGTATGATGACTTACTAGGGCAGTCAGGTAGACTTGCATGCTTCCACCAGGAAGGAATCCTCCAGGTCGTCGACCTCCCTCGCTACGAAATAAACACAGAGATAATTCAGAAAACTTCTCAAATGACAAAATAAACTCATCTATCCGTGATGAACCCCTACTTCGCAGAGTAAATGATGATGGTACAAAGGCTAGCTCTAGCCATTTGATGGGGCGGAGATGGCACAATCATATTGGACGAGGGGATAAGTGACAACCCTCGAGCTTTGCATTTACATGGTCTCCATTGATGGTCGATTCAGAGGTTTAATTCACGTAGTACAAAACCTTCCTTTCACATTAAGAGGTGCGAAGTAAAGGACAGTCCCTTCATGATACAACAAACGGGACCATTGAACTCTAACTAATTATTGTTCAGTTTAGACATCGTCCAGTTAAGACAGGGTTAAACGAATTGTTAGGGTTACACTTGTATCAAACCTTCATGCTAATATTAACCGAGAGATCAATACATGACCAGTAATCATCAGTGAGTCGTTCGAGGTATTTGGACATGTGAAGTAATGTCAAACACCTTATGTTAAACCAAAACATTTCCACTAAGAATGTATACTCCCGACCACATTATATTGTACATGGTATATGAGTTTTATTTATAAAGTCAAATGAGATTTGTCCTTGCGCGCAAGCGTAGGAGCTCATACTTAGGGAAGAGTATAGGACTATGAATCCTAAGTCCAATGTAATATATATATGTGTGTGTGTGTGTGTGTGTGTGTGTGTGTGTGTATTAGAATAGATTTAGGAATGAAGGGTTTAAAGGTATGGATGTTATAATGTAGAGATTATTTCGTATAGCAGTTCTGTGCAGTAAGAGTTAAGTTAGAGTAGAAATGTTCGTGATGTGATTGTTCATCGTTCGATAGCCAGAACATAAGAATCTCGCGGAGATTAACAATTAACAATGATGATAAATACCTACTTCTATTAACTACAAGTCTCCTAGAACAAATTGAAGATTAATGTTCCTCGGATATATATATATATATATATATATATATATTTTTTTTTTTATGTTGGTAAATTTGGGGTACATTACAGGTACAAAATAAAATGAAAAGCAATACGAGAGATTGGAAAACACTTAAAAAAAACAAACCATAATTATTCTATATTAGAATAATATGGGTTACAAAATACAGCTGAGATTATTTGCCACAACGATTGCGATTGGGCCTGCCACCGACCAGAAAAAATATGTACATCGATGAAGCTTGTTGACAGTTTTCTTGATGATCAAATCCTTTATTCGTAAAAAATGAGTTGAATATCAATTTCCGGTCTTGGATTTAATTGGTGCTTCCAACTAGATCTATCCTAGTTTTTTGAATAGCTTGTCTCTTCCAGATATGGCCTGCTTGCAATGGCTGGTTATTCAACATTCCATTGTTTGTCAAGTATTAATTTCTCCTTGTTGTCGAAAACTTGGGGTTTAAGGTGCTTTCCTTGCAATGTTCCTGACCATTGACATCTGAGACAACTTAGAAATGCTATCCAGACCAAATTCAAAGTCGAGGGAGTCATTTTATGTGACATTAGAAGTATGTTCTGACTGTTATTCCCCCTGTATTCGATCATTTGTTTGGTTGAAAAGCTTGCCTAAAGATTTGTATGTTGAACTTCTTTGTTTTATTATAGTAAATTGGAAGGAACGTGCAAACTAGTTGCAAAATGTTATTTTGTTGAAGTACATGGCTTCTTTGGCCAACAAAGGTCTGACAACTGTATCAAATGCTACAGAACGCATCAGCGCAGATCTGGCAAGTGTATCAAATGTTGCAGATCGCATCAGAATATATCTTTCGTCTTAACGGTGGCAAATATGGCGGCCCACAGAAAGGTCTGGAATGTTCGGAGGTGACGCCAAATATGTGGAGTCTGCAACTACATCCAGAGGAAACCGAACAAACTTTGACAAAGAACATGGCTTTCTGTCAAGTCGGTTACCACACCTAGAATTAGCTCAACAAACTTTGAAAGATAAACTTTTGTAGTGATAATATGTCGTTTTATCCACCCATACAGTTTATGTTACCCGCCTTTGGTTACATTCACAAATGGAGTAATATTTCGCATCATTTACAAACATCACATACCATTTTGCAAGCCACGGTAAGTGCGACGCCCCCGAGGAAGAGAAATTCTTGTGCGATCTGCAGAAATCGATACACTTGCCAAATCTGTGTTGTTGGAAGAAACGATATACTTCAACGAAGAAGTATTTTGCACGCGACCTTAAAATCCATTACAACTCCCAGCAAGAAAACAAAAAAGTTCAACAAACAAATCTCTAGGAAGCCTTTTCAACCAACCAAAGCATCGAATATAGGGAGAACACCAACCAGAAGATACTTGTTCTTTTTTTTTCCTCCTCTCTGAGTTTCTGTTGGATAACAGAGTTTTTTTTTAATTCAAAACTCACATCACATAAAACCAGTCTCTCTTCTTTCATCTGGGCCTCAATCGCATCTCTAAGTTGTCTTACATGTCCATGATCAGGACCATTAGAATGAAGGCATGCTAAAGCACAACTCTTTGATGATAGAGAGAAATGGCAATAAGTATTTAAAAGCAACGCTGGATGATCTTCCGCAGATTTTGTGTTGATTTGTTTTAATGACAAATGTTCTTGATATTTTCACTTATTAATGCCAATATTTTCGAATATGTACGTTGAATACTGACCAATAGCACATATTAACATTCCCATATCCGATCAGATTCTCAAATCTGACATCTAAGATATGCACAATATTAAAGAGGGACATGACATCAAGGCCTCTGTGGGTGACACGTCCGTGCACTATGTCAAAGCCTTTAAGAAAACCAAAAGAGCCATTTTTTTTTTTGAATTACCAGATCCCATAATATTCACTTGTCTATTCATTTTAATGGGAGATGTCCTCGAGCTTTTCGCTTATTAAAGCCAATCTTTTCGAACCTGTATGGTCGGTTGTGACTTTTCAAAGCCTAATTAATGTCTATTGGGAAGGGCAGAAGGTAGAGGGGATGGACGGGAGCGACAAATGATTTTAAATTTTCTAAACCTGGAAATGCGTTAACCTGCCAAACTTTGAAAACTCGACTAAGTATGGAAAGGTAGGTAGGATAGACAAACTCATCACAGGCAAAGGCATGGTTGCGACTTTGAGGAGTGCAGGGTCGAATTGTAGAGCATGGAAGTTCTGGGTGCAAGATGTATACACCGAACACGAGCTGCCATAGTTCAATGACACCTATCTGCGAAGCCGCGTCCATAAAACTGGTTAAGTATGCAACCGAACGGTGGTTGATCGGAATGACCACAGAAACGTGAGAAACTATAGAACCAGAAACACAGTTTACAAGAGGGAAAAAAGAGGGAGAGAACAACTATATCGCTCACACAGCAAAACTTACTCTCATAACTATGAAACCATAGTAAGACATAAACCATGGAAAAAACATCGCCAACTATGAAATATAGTTTGAGGCCGACAAACTCTAGTTCAATGTGTAAGAGATGCAATTTACATCGACTACACAAATTTTTGTATGTTATTTTATCTTAATAGTATTTTATGGAGAGTCCACTGCAAAAGAATGTAACAACAGATCCAACTGGAATGCAGCATCCCAACAGTGCAAACCCTAGGCAAACAAGAACAAGCAACAAATAACAACCCAGTTAAGAAGCACCAAAAGTTCCAACTGCAGTCGCAGGACCTGAACCCTGCGAAGTCGAATCAAAGAACAATAAACAACACACAACGAACAAACAAGCAAGCAATAACCAGTCCACCAGAAATGACACAGTTCCAATCGCGGTTGCAGAACCCCAAACGTGCAAACTACGACAACACAAACAACCAAACAAGAACAAGAACAACATGCAATTAAGAAATCAGTGGAGATGCAAAAAACAAGCATGAACCAGTGAACCAACAATGGGGCTGAAGCATATAAATAAATAAAACGGAAGAAAATGTATTATAACAAGCGCTAAATAAACATTCAACGCTGCCGAACCTGTTACGTAAACATTTAAGTCTGTCAGAAATGCTCTGAAAACATTTAAGAAAAAAATGCAATGTGTCAGGTCTCTGACATATCCCAAAAATTTATTATAATTTATGTAACAATAGTTCAAACAATAGAGAATGTATTCGAAGGCCAAACTTTGGATATGCCAGCATATCAAACATTGCCATAAATTTACCTAGCAAAAAATGCTAAACCAAACATTCGAACTAATGCTAGCATTAATCAACCTTCGACCAATGCATAATAACATATATGATTCAAAAAAACCATATACGATCAAATACTTTGGATATGCCAACATATATAACATTGGGAATAGCGAAGTCAACAATAAGACCTCCATTCTGTTGTCCAATCAAATCATGACAAATATGGTACTTTTTATTATATAAAAATCGATGTTTTTAGTTCTCTGGTTCCAACAATAGATAATATGCAAATATTTATGGTCAAAGGACAAACTAATATGAAGTCAACGAATTATCGATCGCTATAGTCCCTCTATGCCTACGACAGGGACTAATAACCAATAATTAGACATTCAAAAACTAATATTTCAAGTTTTAAAAGAGCGAAAAAGACACTGAGCGGGACAAGTAGAATTGAAATTAACTATTTGTAAGTTCTCATCCTCTTGTTATAGAATAATCTTTTCATTGAACTACCTGGTCAAGAAATTTGTTTTAAGACACAATGGGTGACAAAATGATTCTAAAATAGCCTATATATAGGAGTTGCAAAGGAACATTCCCATTAGACTTATGGGATATGAGTAACACTATTCTTAGGTTGTTGCATATTATAACCAAGAAAATGAAAGTGGAAAACTAGACGAGAAAAAATCATGGAAATCAATGCATAAAAATTGTAGCATTTAGAACGTCCAGGATACGAAGCTTCACAATTTTTCAAATATGCATTTGAAAGGAGGGTGACATGTCTCTTAACAAGTTTGGATAAAGTACATATATACTATTTGAAATAGATATAGTCTCTATCTACAAGTGTTTATCACCTACACATGTTCATTTGATATTAAATACAACAATATGTGATTTTTTAAATCGAATAATTTAAACATGATAAAAACACCAAGATCATAAGGAGCATAATTATGACTTATACCAAGGGGCTAGTATTTCCTTCTAAACCTTTAGAAAAATGCTATAAATCCCTAAAAGAATATCATATCAATATAGAAATTTACCCATTTTATGAAGAGTATGTCAAAAAATTTCCATTGAGACCATCAAATGTTTACACCGAGAGGTGCTTTCTATGGCCTAAGTGGAGTAGATGTGTCATTTCTATTACTCTGACCATGTCGAGTAAAAAAATCAAATAACAAAAAATAATAATGTTTCACAGTCGACAATAATCAAATAAAAAAAATAGATATAAATAAAAATATCTACATCAAAGCTAATCATATCAACCAAAATTAGCATACCTTAGGGAGATTTTGGATAAGGAAATAGATTCCACTTGTACTACAATGAGATTTATGTGAAAAGTAAATATTGCAAGTAATGTTATTAATGTCTCACTACCATGTTGAATGTTAAATTAGATATACATAATAATATTTACATTGAAACAAATCATATCAACTATGATTAGCATACCTTAGGGAGATTCTAAATAAGGAAATAGATTCCACATACTACAATGAGATTTAAATGAAAAGTGAAAATCAAAATAGATTTATTAATGCCTTACAATGTTTAGTGTTATTAATGAGTGAAGATTTACATGAAACATAAATAATGCAAGTAATGTTATTAATGTGTTAACATGCATGTTA
>ML779377.1:2065025-2079521 GCA_009831015.1 Picea engelmannii
ACAAGGTGAATATTGTAGTTACTTAACCATGTTAGTAATTATTAGTTGATATGTAATTTCTTCTTGTGGAAAAATTACCTGATCAAAATACCTACAATTCATTATGGCATGGGTTAATATAATGCAAGTATGAATAATATATTTGAGAGTATAGAATTCCTTGCAATGTCCATTATGTCCCTTCTTCTTCTCCGAACACTTAGATGAATAATGTCCATTATGACATGAGAAACACTTGATTTACTCAAGTCCTTCTTCTTACATGTCTATGATGATCCTCCATCATTGTTACCCTTCTTGCTAGAACCCTTTCCTTTTCCCTTCTTTTTCTTACTAACAAGAACTAAATTCTCCTCACTACTTCCTTTCTTGATGCCCTTAGACTCCTCCCGAGTCTCTTCTTGGATGCAATCATCCCAAAGCCTTTGCCAATCTGGGAGATTTTCCCGAGCACAGAGTCCCTTGACAAATGGTTCCCATGACTTGTGAAGACCATTCAATGCCACATTCACGAGCTCTACATCCTCCATTTTCTCCCCCAGGGATTGGATTGTACATAAAGATCAAATCGTTTCTTGGATCTTCTTGGAAGTAGTACTGAAATGTGATCTCATTGGATTTGAAACAAATCATCGTCACGACAAGTGGAAGGACATATGGCATTTTTAAATGCAAAGCCATATGGTAGTCTTCAACTCATTTTGGACAACTATGCACCCAATGTATATGAGCTTCCCTTACAGATTTGCAACAACAAAAACAAATAGTTAGAGTATGTGGTTAGGGCTTTCCAACCAACGAAGCCTAAGCGACCACCAAACAGTAAACCTTTCAACATTTTTTGCATCAGAAAACCATCCACTATAAAACATGCAAGTCGTTGTCATTCTTTGGTTACCACGGTAAGCAATAACGACTATTGAGATAATCTCCCATGGGACTGAAAGGCTATGACCAAGGAGGTGCATTTGTTTTAAAAAGGATTTACAACAACTAATTTATGGTTTTCAATGTTTTAAAGAAAGAAAAATCTTTTTATATTTGTTAATACAAATGAAAGTTAGTGATTATTACCATATCTTATATAATTTATGCATGTTGGTTATTGGACCAACCTTCAATATATCCTCTCTCATTAATTATGTTGGATCTTAGAAACCACATAAGAAATAAAGGGAAATATGAGATATGCATATTTGGCATGAAATTGGCAATGAAGAATGCCCACATCTAGTGGTCTCAAAAGTCAATTTCAATGAAACAATAGCCATTTTTAGATAATTAGACCAATTTGGACATAATAGTGTGAAATAATTGGTGCTAGGAATCAAGATGCAATGATTCATAGATTTTAAGCAAGCTTTGCAAACCATCAAACAAGGATCTAAGGAGAAGTAGTGGTCGGATTTTAGATTTTGAAAAAGCAATTTGATAAGTTTCGCATACATAATTAACATTTGCAATAGCTTTCAAAATGGAGTATGAGATCACATATTCTATGCAGTGGAGTCTAAGATCACATATTTTATTCCCTCTAGTGAGAGAGTTAGGATCATATATGAACCTAGACATAAATCATGTAACAAGACACAAATTCATACGTTCAAAATAATTTTCTACGATTATTTAAGGGAGATATTCTATTAAGGGGATGGTCATATATAAGCCTTTGTCATCTTCCTGCCTCCGATGAAAATATGCTACCTTCGTCTGCTTGTTGTATGTGTCATCAACTCATCCCCCTATCCTATGAGCCTAGGTAGTTGTTTTCCCTCCCAATGTCGTAATACTTGCCAATACTATAACACTTAAGGCCTACATAATCGTCCGAGTCTCCCCACTGCTCCAGGCAACAATAGGGGGAATCCCATGAGGGATTTGATCATTATATTATCTTAATATATATGTATAGCTACTTTTGGGGATTTAATCCATGTACTTATAACCCACATTATAAGGTCTGTGGATTCTCCAATTGGCCCTAAGACCAAAAAAGTGAGAGTTTATCTTGGCACCCTTAGAGAGCCTATCAACTGGTTCCTCACAAGGAAAATCCATGGTGACCAATGGATAGAAGGTGCACACTGCACTCACTTTAGTACAAGGGAATTATAGAGTTTATTATGTCATATTGATGTTGGCACTGGCAATGAGAATGAATCAAGTGGTTTTCTATGTCTTTCAGAACCTAATGGTGCTGTCGTTGCTCGACCCTATTGCCTATTGCAAAGAAAAGTAGCATAAAATCCTATAAAAATTATTTTAAGGGAAAAGTTCTCTACCAATTTTGTTGTCTCTCTAAGGCCTCTTACAACCCATTAACTGTCCCTTGTTAAAACCTATCACAAATAGCAACATCCACAATCACATGTGAGATCACTCGCAGTAAGACACCTTGTTTGCATGGTACACGCTTCGAGATCCATCAATGAGATTGGCATTAGCAATGTAACATGCAAAGAGAAGAGAACACCATTAAAGACGGAATAAAAACACCCAATTAGAGAGAGACCTAAAATGTTTGCAAGAAGATACCCGCGAAAAAGAATAAGGGAAAGATCTACAGACAAGCATAAGAGATAGACCCCGAAAATCATGGAGTAGATGTAAGAATAGAGCAACTATTTTATTTTCAAGCATAAAATCTGCCATTTTTTCCTTTGGAAATCCGTCAACACGAGCAATATATTTGCAAAACAAAGAAGGGAATGTTGTAACCCACAGCTCGTAAGCCATCCTAAACACCGAAACCCATAGAAGCCGTCGAATTATTTGTAGAAACAAACCCACGTAAATTAGCGGAGATAAACATGTGTGCAACAATAGAGAAACACATGTTTGAGAAGAAGAATTGAAATCCAACATGGACAGGCCGGACAACTGAGAAAGTAGATCTCATAGAGGAAAATGGGTGCGATTTCTAATAAGTTACACACAAACGATGAAAATCGGTATAGGAATTATCCCTTAAAAGAACAACTTCGGTTTAATTAGCATAGCATATGAATGTATGGGAACGAACTTTGGTTGTATTTATGTTATGTTTTTACACCTTGTAGAAACAATCAATATCGCTCATTCGAACCGTTTATTAATGGAAATGATTTGCCAACGAAATATTCTAGGCACTAAGAGCTTTCAACAAAAATAATTAAATACGCACATGATTCTCAAAACAAACATAGGAAAATGAAGAAATTACGAGAACAATTTTTTGTGGGATATAGTGTATACTTGTTATCTTGGATCTTCTTAATCTTCTTTACAAATTTTGACATTTCAACATGGAATGACTCATTTATAAAAATAAATTTGCATCGTATTTGCAAGTTGTTTTAGGTACTTTAATGGAATGTTTTCAATTCTTGTCAAGAAAGCAATTTGAACATTTCCCACTCCTAGGCTAAAGGATTTATATCTGATGTTTAGATTTATTAGCACATTCCAAAACCCACATGTGCCTCAACATAATGCTCATGTGGTTGTGTTCCATGTTTTGGGGAACATGTTCAGAGTATGCTTGTGGTTCTAAAGGCATTTATTTCATACTTTCTATTCTTCTTAAAAGTGAATTTTTGTCGTTTGTGGTAAGCCAAAGGTAGGGTGAAGGTCTTAATTATTTGAGATAGCGTGAATGTTGATTTTGTAGTTTCGTTATCACTATTACTATTAGTGTTGTTGCTCTAATGTTTTCCCAAAGTGATGCTTATAATAAAAAACACTCCAAATTGTCAAATTTCACCTTCTAATAATTTTTTTTATTGGAATATGACAAGGATGCTAACCAAATCTACTCTTACACAGGCAAATACTATTGTTTGTTTATCATTAGTCTTGTGATTTTTACTCATAATTTATGTCTCTCAAAATGATGATCCAAGTGATGATTAGATGACCCCAAATCCACTGTGGTTTTTTTTTGTGTGCATTCTTCTATTGTCTACTTGTCTCCCTTTTTACTTTGTAGCACCCCTCTCCTTATCACTCTAATCATGGTGCACATAGCTCTCTCGACCACCACTCATCCTTTTGAACACAATTTGGGCCATCCATGATGATAGATCATCCATGAGTAGTCTATGAAGGCATCATTTTGACATTTGACCACGAGGCAATGGCCAAAGCCAAAGATCCAATGGGAATGAAAATTTGGCAATACGAGTGAGAAAAACAATTAGCTCTCGTGTTACTAATGATAAGAAATTCTAGGCATTTTCATGTGTAGAATTGTTGATCCACTGCACCACAACATCCAAAAGAAAATTGGTGGGCATTCGATTTGATGCTTGGCCACCATTGTTAGTGGTTTATTCGAAATAGAATGCGAAATGCGCAACTCCCATGGTCGTGGACAATAAAAGTGCAATTCTAAGGTTTTTCCGAGCAGATAAATAGTAGGAATGAATTTCTCTACTTCATAACATATCTTTCCACTTTGTCAATTATATTGTTATCTTCAAAGTCATTTGCAACAATGATAAATCTAACAACTTTGATTTTCTCAACCACGTCTTTATGCCGTCAAAGTCTCTGAAAGCCTTACAAAGTGGCACCAAAGATGCTTTGCCCCCTACCATGATCAAAACAATTCTTGTGTTGTGCTCTTTATAATTGGTTGTGGGCATCATCTTCCCTTCGTCTACTTTAGCGATGGATTTAAAACTTCAATTTTTTAGTGTTTTTACCTTTACTTTATACGATTCAATTTCTATTGTTGTTTGATAATGCAACAATACGTTGAGAAGCTTCACTAATATATTTGTCCCATATTGAGTACTCATCTAATTGATTTATGCAATGAAAACATTTCACAATAATAAACTCGTGGAAAATATTTTCAGTACATTCCAATTGTTCATAAAAGAGCTCCATACTCTCACATCCTTCTTCCAATAGACATATCATGTAAAATCTCAATTTTATAAGTTGATTCACCTAGAAACTCTTTGTTATTACATTATTAATACATAAAATATTAGTTTTATGTTTCCTATCCATATAAACTACATTTTCACATCAATTTAATTCATCCCCACATTTATAAAACAAACATATTCAACTAGTAAACGATATACCGATGTTGCACCTTACAATTGCTGCTAGTTTAACTTCTTATCAAAAGAGCATCCATTTACCAAACTTCCCTTTATACAATTATACATAATGACTATAATAAAGGCGAATCAATAATTATTAAATTTAAATGGAAAAAATCTTTTAATGAAATAGAATAATTATTTATTTAATTTAATGGCTAATTTAAATAAATCTCGTATTGTATTCCCAATCATGCTTCGCAGGATTTAAGGGAGTCTTTTGGCTCCGAGAAGTACATTAGCAGTCGCAGTTGAGCTGGAACCTTACTTTCAAACGGGACGGTTTTCTGGTTATTTCTGTCAAAAGTCCTCTTACGGCATTCTATATAGACAAAATGCCAACGGCAATGGCCGGTGTTTCTCGATTTGCAGGTCACAGGTCATGGAAATTAGCACACTTAATCCCTCCTTATACCTTCCAAACATCACTCGCAAACCAGCCCCATGTTGCGAGTTTTCCAGGTATACATAATACTAAAATATTTCAACAGCCTCCAAGACAGCTTAACTGTGATATGGGGTTTCATTTTGCTTGATTCTACAAATAAACACTTTGCATTGCTCTAGCATGTAAACAATTGTTCTGCTGGACCAGGTACTGCTCTCTTCGAAGTTTGTTTGGTGACGAGTTCGAATCGCGTTACAAGTTTTGGGTCGCTGAGAATGTATGCGAGCTTCAAGGAACGGAGCTGCCAAGTTTACAGAAAGTGTGTACTCTCATTCCACTAATTTGTTTCTTTATATTGAGAGCCCGGACTTTGCATTTATCTGTAATTAAATCTTGGTCAATAATAATCCATGGCCCTGCCATATGACGGAAATTTTAGATTAACGAAGTGTGTGGAATAATTTTGGAGTTCAATTCCATCCATAAAAAATACAGGTACAGGACCCTGATTAAAAGGAATTATATAAATTAGTTTAAAGTGAGAGACTAAGGGTCGTGTTCAAGATAACATTACTATAAATGTTGTCACATAGTGATTGATTGTTCGAATGTATATGGTTCCAGTTAATTGATGGGAATGTTTTACTGCCTTTTGTCGGGTAAAATCCTCTGTTAATTTGGGGAAATTGTTCGTCTATGAACGGATAATTTTTTCCACTTCCTCTTTATCCGTTCAGGGTTTGCAGAAAATGTTGTTAGGACCACCGTTGTATAGGTAGAGAAGAAAACTCATGCAACAATATCTATGTTACCTGTAACGTTAAGCCCGAATCAGAACGGGACAATAAATGGGCCTGGAGGGTTTCAGGGAATAAGAAATGTGAACCCACCCTTCTAGTATATATTAATATTTTTCTTCTGCAACGTTACTAATGTAGTGTCAAGATGGGAATGGGAACGGGAACGAGAATGAGAATGACATGGGAAATGGGTCTCCCGTTCAGGTTTCTGGTAACATGGATCCATACTGTCACCCTAAAGGGTTAAGGGTGTGATCGTATAGAGATGGATAGCAGAGAGAAATTTTATTGGTCATTTGAAAGAAAATTGGAACCGACATTATCGGGATGAAGCTCTCTTTGATCTCATGGCAGTCTTAGCTGCCCCCATTTATCTTGTGGTGAAACTTGTATACTCCAGGTCGATGTGCGTCAATGGTTTTGTTGCACAGAATGAAAATGACGATTTTTAAGAGTCTAGACACCACTACAAAATAACAATCATTCTGCTGCAGTGCCATGGGCAACACATTGATGAAATCCATGGAAGTGGATTCCTAAGGCCCGGAGGGCACTAGTTACGACTGATATTATCTGAGCTTCCGGTTAGATGGCTTGGAATGGTTGCATAATGAACACTTTTGAACATGATTATTGACATTTTTTTTGCATGGAAGGCCAATAAAAGTAGCATTGGAGATGTTTCTAAGCTTTGTTAGCTCCAAAATGCGCTCCCCTCCCATAAGAGGATGAATGGGCTATGCATCACAAACCGTGCCAAATCGCGCCAATTGGGACACATAATTGGCTTAACTTGTATAGATGTTAGAAAACATGCTTTGATACCATGTTAAAGCATGATGTTAGAAAACATGCTTTGATACCATGTTAGAAAACATGCTCTGTTACTATGTGAAGAAAACATGCTCCATTACCATGTTGGAAAATGAAGAGAGCAAGGATTAACATTTGAAAAATCCCAAGCCCTAGGTGACTTAAGTCATCATGATCTCAATCAAACAACTAGATTGCTGAACTTAATTAACGCAGAATTAAATTTTAGACCATAACATTAATCACACAATAGCTGGAAATCAAATAGCGGAAGCATAAAATCAATTACACACATACACAGTTAATTACTCCTTCAAATCTAGCTTTTCATTCCTTTGAAAAAATTACAAGGAAACCTCCACAAGCTGCCCAAAAGCAACACTGCATGGATACGAAAAAACACCTCAAACTGAGTGGAACAACATGCTGGGAAAGTACGGTCCATCCAATTGGCTGCTCAAGAATATGAATGTTAACTAGGTCCAGTCAAAGGCTTTTGTAATCAACCTTTTCAAACCTATATGATGGCATCTTTCTCCAAACCACATTGGATCACTAACACCACATATCTCACCTCCTTCAATGTATACTCTAGGTTAGGATGTAGATTTCCACATATGTCACCTCCTTCAATGCATACTCTAGGTTAGGACGTAGATGTGGAGATGAGTGCATTGCCACTTATGCAAGGACTTCTAGGCTACCTCATCACCTCTTATAGACAAAACAATAGATTTAAGATGTCCATCTTGAAATTCAGGGCAATTTCTTTTTAATTAGATAAGATAAGATAAGATAGTTTTATTAATGTCCAACTAATGACCACAAAAGTAGGTCAAAGGGACTGATGGTTACAATGATGTCCTTACAATGCCGGAGTACCAAACGGTCTCCTATAAAGGAATAAATTGCATGAAGTAAGATACAAAAATGTAGATAATGTGAGCTGGGTTGAAGTATGAGGAGCTTTCAACTGCAGCCACAAGTCCCAAACCCCGCAACGGGGCGAAGATCCACAGGTGGAAAAGATCCAGGTGCTCATAGGTCTATGGAGTAGACCCATCTCTCCTAACATTTGAGGCTGAATGAAGGAAACCCAACAAAGTCAGTTGGCTCGAAGAAGAGCTGGTGGGATGTGCCAACTGTCCACTGTGCTGTTGTCTGGAGGAGGTCGCACGATGCTGAGGTCTGGACGGTCTAGTTCGTCTCCCAGGAAGGGATCTGATATGGTTCTGCTGTTGAGATCTCATGGAATGGGGCAAGACCTCATGGATCCTCACTGATCCAGAGTCTGGATCTGTACTGATGTTGTTTGGTCGCTTGGTGCCCCTTCCTGAAGGTAGCACTGTGAAAAATGAAGTGATCCTCTATGTAGAGTCGGGCTTGATGGGAGGCTGAAGAGTATGCACTCGGAACCTGAGAGCCTCCTGTATATATAGGGTCAAACATCTCTGATTGGGATATTTGAAAAAGCCAATGAGGGTCTGAGATTCTCTGAACAAACAATGGAACCTCCCTCTGATCTCGTAGTAGACGGGGCATCGAAAAATAAAGTGCATCTCAGTCTCCACCTCCTGTAAATGGCATACTTGGTAGATTCTATCTGATTTATCAATCTGGTGGTATGTCTCTACTCGAAGTCTATGAGAGCCCACTCTGAACTAGCTGAATGGAATGCGAAGGGCATGCATCCAGTGATGAAGTGTATACTGGGGTCGAACAATGAGCCCGTCTCTCAACTCCAAAAAGTGCTCAACATAGAAGGCCATCTTTGGGTGCAACCCTCCTTGAGGGTGGACCCATGTGATCTGGACAAACTGCCTGTAAATGTCATCCCCGATGATCTTGTTCAGCCCTATTTGGTAGGTAAAAGGTGATTCGGTGCATCTAAGGAATATCTAAATGGAGGGAGACGTTCTTAACTGGATACCCACTGACGCTAGGAGACCTGAAACTCTTAGGAACCAACCTATGGCCGGACCCGGAGGACTAGAAAGGGCAATAGCCTCTGAAGAACGATAGGCCAAGTACGGGTACCGGTCCCTTCCTTTTGCTGAGTCTCCAAAGCTTCGAATATGATGCAAAAAGGAAACCAATCTGAACACTATCTCAAGCCGGAAGGGCTGAGCTCCAAACATCGCAAGGATGATGTGTTGAGGTACTGTCTGCTTGCATCTAATGATGCAGCGGAGAAGAAGAATCTGGACTCTCTCTGCTGAAGCCCAATCTGACTCGAGTAAAGATGGTCCCCAAATCTCTGAACCATATAGAACAGTTGGTCGGATTAGGGTGTCCATGAGGCTCATCTTGGACGAAATGTTCTGGAAATGGTGTCGAAGACACCGTCTCTCTAGAAGGGCTAAAGATCCATATCCTTTGTTGATTCGAGGCTAGAGGGCCGGACGCAGACTAAAACGGGAACCTGAGAATTGCACCCCCAAATAAGTATGGGTGCTGGTAAACTCAATCTCCTCCCCTCTGAAGATGAAGTGAAAATTTGAAGTTTTCTTCAACCTGTTGAAAATCATGACCTTGGTTTTACCTAGGTTGACTGTCAACTGTTGGAGGTCGCAAAATAGGGATAAGGCATCCAACTGTCTCTGTAATCCCTCTGGAGATGAGGAGAGGAGGACCACATCGTCAACAAAAAGTAGGATAGATATCAAGACCTGGTGAAGGATACATCCATCGTTGTCTTGGATGTGCTCGTGAAGGAAGGTCTCCAGCTCATCAATATAAATCCCAAACAACGTGGGTGATAGTGGGCAACCCTGTTTAACTCCAATAGTACTTCGAATGAAGTCAGATATCCCATGAGCTGTGTGGAGTCGACCAAGAACGGACTCATATAGGCGCATGATGGCTGTCAACAGGGTCGTGGAGATGCCAATATCTTCAAGCCTCTAGAACAGGGCTTCCCTTGGGACAAAATCAAAAGCTTTCCGAAAATCTACAAAACAACAATAGACTTTCGAAGAGCGGTGCCGTGCCTCCTCAATGATGGCCCAGAGGGTGAAGATGTGGTCGATAGTTTGGTGAGCCGGTCGAAAACATGCTTGTCCTCTAGCTCTGAGGTGTCTTTGCTCAAGGTCAAAAGAGAGCTTCATATGGAGAACTGTAGCATACAGTTTCGAGAATGTGTGGCCCACCATGATTGTCCTGTAGTTGTTGGGATCTCTGCTGGGACTGGATTTATGAATTGGGTGGATGATGTGATGTGACCATGTTGAGGGAAAGCCTGTACGAACGACATGGTTGAAGAGATAAGCTAAATAACTAACCAGAGCACAGAGACCGTGCTTGAAGAACTCTGCCTGGAACCCTTCCTCATCTACTGCTTTGCTGCTGCTCATCACCCAAATCATAATCACATGATGATATTCTATGTAGATATTGTATATCTGAATTTGAGTTAATGGGCTAGCCAGACGCCAAATATCGACGTATGAGACCCCCTTGTTTGTGGGACAAGGATACCCTTCACATTGCGATTTGACTACTTAGTCTATGGAGGTATACATACCCTACCCCCCTCTGAATTTGAATCTGTGACCTCCAAGGAGGAAACATATGTTCATAACCGTCAGGCCTACTCATGTTGTAGATCAACATTTATTGTTGGTCAACATTAGCATTAAATGTTGGTCAACATTAGCATTTAATGTTGGCCAATCTATGGTAGTAGTCATACATATATTCATAATCACTGGGTTCACTGATTTTTATTGAAAATGTTTGAATTTTGGCAAATTGTAAGCACTAGTGATTAAATTTGCCATATTCAACGAATTTATTCATGGACTTGTCATTTCATGATTAGACCTCATTTCACCAAGACTGGACCTCAAGAATTTAATTTGGATCTTATTATATGCCAAATTCAGCCACAAAACATTTTATGGCAAGGTCCAGACTCCTGACAATGCCGATGCCTCATAAAATTCGCGTAATCTCTTGCACAGAGATGACAAGCAAAAAGTTTGTAGGATTCAAGCAGGGTGTACTTGATGGTGGATTTTATCATACATTTTTGCATTGACAGTTTTTTTTCGTAATTTTTTAAAATAATATCTGAATCTGAATTTGAATGCTAACACGAATGAGGTGACTATCATGTATTAGTGGTAAATGTATTAATAATATGTTGTTAGTCCTTTTATGTAAGTTTGCTGTTAATTGTTCTTTAGATATGCAAGAGGTTGCCCATAAATACTGGCCTTTAGTCCTAAAAACAAATCTCCTATTCTCTCTCCTGCTTTCTCCAAGTCCAGTATTCATGCATTGTTAGAAGTTCTCTCACTTTCTCATCTCACCCATATCACAGAAGGTGGAGGATAGGGATAAAGGATTTTGTGCACTTCCACAATACTTTATTCAAGTATCTGTTTTAACCAAGGTTGTCTTTTTTTGTTATTGCATTTTGTGTGTTTCAGTCTCTACTCGAGTAGTTCTATCACGGAAGTCTGGAGTTTGTTTTTTCTTGTGGCCTTTGATCTACCTTGCATGGTAGACATGCTGGTAGTTAAATTTCTAGATGAATGATGTCTTTTCATAAAAATGCTAGTTCGAGGTTTTATCTTTGTAAAGATTATCTTGCTGGTCTTTCCATAACTTCCCACAAGAACATAACTGTTGGAGTTATGAATTGTTGAGTTATTCTAGGAACTTGAGATTGTGTCACCCTCCAATAACTCTATACTAGGGCCTAGGTTTGGTTCATCTTTATCTTCAAGAAGTGTTCATAGCCTCACTACTATGGACAGTGTTGGGTAGTTTGTTCTCAAGTGACTAGTGAACAAGGGTAGGTGCAAGTCTTGAGTGATTTTGATGGAATAGATAGCCCTCACTCATGGTGTCAAAGGAGGAATTCAAGCTAAATACTAAGAGTTGTCTGACGAGTTGAAGAAGGGCCAATTGCTAAATTACTAATTTCAGGAAAGTAGCAACCTCTCCTTTTTTATTGTTTTTTCCATGTAGGGTTGGTTCCAATGTTTGCCATTGGCGATTTTTTCTCGACTCTCGTCGCCATTTTGACCTGAATAAAAAAATTCCATGTTCCCTATAAAAAAGAGAGAGCCTCCTTTTTATCAATTTATGAAAATTTTGAAGTAGATGTCTTGAATTAAATTTCCCTTTGAGTTGTTTTTTTTTGCTTGTAGCGAACTTAGTTGTTTTGGCAATTCGTAAAAGTCTCAGTGTCTCAATTTTTTTGAATGGGTTCAGTTTAAACTTTAAAGTTATTGCTTACATGCTTATTGTTGTGTGCATGTGTTTCTAATCTAATTTGTTTCCTCATAGTTACTTTACATAGATAAGACCAACAATTATTTCTATTTAGATATCTATTGAAAGCTTTTACCCTTGTCTTCTTAATTGTGAGCATACGACCATGTCTTTAAGTTGGATTACTTGAAATTACCCATGGTCAGGCATCGCCATTTTGTTCTCCTTTCATGGCTACAACCTTGGTATTGGAATTTTTTGATTGATACTGTTGGCTTTCTTATAAGACCAACAATTTTTGCTATCTAGATATCCATTAAAATCTTGTACCTTTGGGCTTCTTACTTGTGAACATACTACTGTGTCTTTAACTTGGATTAGTTGAAATTACTCGTGTTTGGGCATAATCATTTTGTTCTTCTTTCATGTCCGTTTGGTATTGGAGTTATTTTGATTGGAATGTTCATCCCTCTGCCTGGGTTGCTAATTACTTGCCTTATTCTTCCCCTGGAAGGAGTGATCTTTTGTTGTTATTATCTGATATACTTTGCTCCTTGTTTCTAAGAAGCTTTTCATCATGTCTTCAAAAGTTGTTTTGAGGAGTATGAGCATAGAAATTTACAATTTGTTTAATTTCTATATGAAACCGAGAATGCTATTCATTAACTCTAAAATCACTAGAGACTTTTTGGGTCCTTACTTTATTAAATAGGTTTGTCAATTATATCTTCACATCCAATCTTGTTTATAAATTCATGTTGTTCATCGTCTTGTAAAGTTTGAAATCATGCATGTTGATCACTTGCAGTGTGGTTCTATTGGAATTAGGAGGCAAAGATTGGATGAGGTGTGTGTGGATAGGTTTCCGCAGTACTCTAGGAGTATGATACAATCGTGGATACTTCAAGGTAAAGATTTATATTAAATCTTTTGCACATTTGTACTTCTAATGGACTTATTTCATTTAGTTATTCTGGGTAATGATGATAATATGTCTGACAATTAAATATTATTTACTATTTTAAATTGAGGAAAATTCCCTCTCCCATTTTGGGAGAAATCTCAAAACTGGAATTTTGACCTATAACTTTGAATGGATACAACTTCTGCATATGATGTTAGAGGTATGTCATATAACCAAATTAGTCAGAATTGGAACCAGACTGGAACTGTTTTTCCCAAAATTTCAACTCAAGCGAGAATTGATTGAAGAACCGGTGCAATAAAAAATATATAATATCTTTTCATGAAATATACATCCCGGGGAATTCTGCTGGGTACTTCCCCTCATTTCAAGGATAGTACTCAGTAACCCAGGGTAAACCAGATTCCGTAGGAGCTCGAGGCTTTGTCAACACAGGGCTGAAGGTTGTTACAACAATATATTCATTAAGAGCTCAAACATGTCACTCACTGGAATTGAACTTGGGTGGGGAGGACAACACTCCTCGCAACCGCCTGAGGTAGACCCAATTGACTGTATGCAATATATTAAAATTTTGATTTAAAAAGTATATATGTATTCATGTACATCAATGTAAATTCAAACCATTAGACAGAAAATAAACAAATTTTGTTTATTTATATTGCATGTAAGGGTGCAAATAGCAAAATTACATCAGATACAAGTTCTGAGGTACATAAAAGTAAAATTATGAGAGAAAATACATAAACATTAAGGCTTTAAATGGCCTCTAGAGTCTAAAATTCTTCATACTATAATCAAATGAGTACATATATCATCTGGAGTTTGGCTCATTAGATTGAATCGGTTGAGTCTTGGGATCTGAAGTTTGCTTTCTCTTGCTGAATGGCTTCAATAATTGCTGCCATTTGATGTTTTAAATCAGTTGGCACCACTGGGCAGGCTATAGGCTTCAATCAATTGCCACCATTCATCAACCTTAGAATCCCACAGTTCCCAGCTTGAAGTGTATAGGAATTAGGTGTACAATGTCTTGTCATATTTTGCATATATGCTGAATAGCTGAAAAAGCTATGAAGCGTGCTGAAAACTGAAAAGCACCCCAATTTCTATCTTCTCAATGTGAGGTTTGATGGCTCTGATTCCATCACCAAACGTTTTGAAACGAAGGTCCCATTTTAACTTTTAATGTTAAAACTTAAGTTGATGAAAGTAAAATATAAGTAAAGTTAAATGTCAACATTAACATAA
>ML779378.1:0-11319 GCA_009831015.1 Picea engelmannii
GATCTCCCCTTTTAATCCATCCATCTTAGTATCCAACTTAGCTTCCATTGAATCCATCAACTTAGCTTCCATTGAATCCATCTTAGTATCCAACTTAGCTTCCATTGAATCCATCTTAGTATCCAACTTAGCTTCCATTGAATGTATCTTCTTTTATAGTTCATTTATGTCCCTACGCATTTCTTCACCTTCATCAAGAGTCCAATTAGGATTTTCTGGAGGCTTATTTGGTGTAGAAGGTCCCTTTTTTGGTGGCATGTTGGCCAAATATCACTTTTGAATCTTGATTTTGAGGCGGTTCTGCTAGACAGTATTTATTCTGTTCTATATCCAAAGTTTCAACCCTTCTGGGTATGAAACTTTCTTTTAGGTAGTTCTCTGATATTTCTTCTCTACAATGCCATAGGTATGATCAAAATTGGATGTTCCATGTGGAATTTACGGTAACTTCCTCACAACTTGCCCATTTTTGGCCTTTCCAGGATATCTCACTTGTATAGCATGCCCTGGACACAATAATTGATATCAAATTCTGAAACTCGCACCCAAAATACTACAGACTGTCCATGATCCAATGCAACTAGTCCCACTCAATTTGGATACTCTAGAAAGAAGTTATGATTGTTTTACCTAGAACACCTTCTTGAGACTAGTCAATAGGACTAGTCAGATACCCTATCTTACACAAGGTATATCTACAAATTTAAGATGACCCAGAAGCTGAAATTTTTACCACCAATACCTTACTAATTTCTATAAATGGCCTCTGGAGTTCAGGGTCTAAAACGTTACAGAACATGTTTTATAGTGAAAATTCCACAATGACTCATTCAGGATGATTCCAGAACCCTATCTTGTACAGGCTGTATCTTCGAAAGTGTAAGGCCCCAGGAGCTGAATTGTGAACCCAACATACCTTGATCCATCTACTAAATATTCTCCAAGACGTTCCTTCTGAAACATTGTAGAAAAAATGTTATAGTGAAAATTCCAAGGTGTCTCATATGTAGCAACGAAACCCCAAGACCTTGAGCTCTAATTCCATATGTTAAGAACCAAATATCAATATAGCATAGAAAATCCTCAGAAAAAGTACTCAAAGCCTTGAAAAAGAGATAATTTCAGATAATAAGCCTCTTCGAGGGGGCAACCTCCTTTTACCCCACTTAAATGTTCAAGTACAAGATGATTCAAAATGAAAATGTATCCTTGGTATATATAGGAGACTAGGAGGTATAATTACAACTAATGACCTAAAGCGGACATAAATAAAATAGAATTACTAATCTAATATGCCCCAATTAAGGGGTAATGATCCAATATTAGGGCTTAACACACTTTGACTTATAGTACACTCATCACTTCACTTTACTTCAAGGGGTTACCTTCTAACCATCTTAAACCACTTTCCTTATTTTAGGGCTAACCCACTTCTAACCACTTGTCAACTTAGTAATTTCTCCTTAACTTTATTATTTAAATAATTTATTTTGTATTCACTTTGAATTATATTACACTCATCAATTCAATTTATTATTTACCTTCTAAAAACTCTTAAACCACTTTGACTACTTTGACCTTTTGGGGCTTCTAGAGGACTCATCAGGTTTCTCCAACTTCACATGGCCATAACTCTCTAACTGTGAGGAGGTATGTGACGTTCCACATACCACTGAAAATGGCATGACATGTAATATCCATATAGAATAGTCTTTCCTACAAATATATCAAAACTCATACCATTATCCATCAAACAAACGTGGGTCCATTACCCAAACCTGGGTTCTCTAACTTCTCATGGCCATAAATCTCTAACCATGAGGAGTTATGTGACGTTCCACATACCACCGGAAATGGAATGACATGTACTATACATATAGAATATTCTTACCTTCAATATATTAAAACTCATACCATTATACATGAAACAACCTTGGGTCCATTACCCAAATCTTTGTGCTACCAGAATTCACTACCAGAATTTATCCAAGGGTTGAAATCAATCACTAAGGGTTGACATCAATATACAATATCTCTCTCCAATGGTTGACATCAATGACAACAAAAAATCCATACCAATTGTCCATCAACCTAAGCCAATTGTTTGACAATCTCCCCCTTTGGCATTGATGGAAACACTTAGTCATGATAACACTCATGCTTATACTCCTCATCAATGTTTCTATCTCTTCCCCTTTGACATCAATGGAAATAGATATCTCCCTTTGGGGTTGCTCCCCCTAACTAAACTCTCCTTGGGGATGCTCCCCTTGTCTACATGCCTCTGTGCTATCTCTCCAAGCATTTTTATCCCACATCTAATAAATATCCCCCCCTTTGTCATCAATGGCAAAGATATCTTTCCATCTGGGGTTTCTACACCTAACTGAATTGGCCTTGGGGATACTCCCCCTATTATTGGAAAAATAGTTAAGTGCTGACACAAACTAATCTCCCTAGTTTCACCCCGAAACTAGAACAAAACAAGACATAATATAAAACTTTCCCTAAGTTTTAATTATCAAGCATACTAACCAACAAGAGATAAATGGCATACCTTTTAAATGTCATTTTTCCTCACTATTGTCATCCTCACTCTGCTCCAAGGATTACGAAATGTTGAACCTATAAAAATACACAAGCCAATGAAGTGAAATAAATAACGTATACTCAACAAAACCTATGCATGTGATCAAGGAGTCATACAATAAAATAAGAACAATTTTATGGGAAAGAAGTATATTGTTGTATTATAAATATGAAAAGGAGAATACAGTCGAAGCCTTGATGTTGTAAGGTCCCTTCCAACAATCTCTTTATTCCCACACACTTCTTTCTCCATGGATTTTGAGACCAACAATCTATATTGACAAAGAAAAGCCCAAAACTACAAAAATTACTCAAGCTCACAACAAAAGCTAGCCAACTCAATCCAATCTTTTCCAAACTAGATTTCTCCATGAGAGATCCTCTCCTTTTATAAGCTGAATAGGATAAGGTTAGGAGGTTAGGACGATCCCACTAAATCATAAATGTGAGTAAGATCCAAACCGATCGGAGGCCACCTCACCATAGAATATTCTCCTTCTAGAAGCATGGAGAAGATGCTCATTTTTCCCATGTACGAAAATCGTCGCACCCCTATAACTGAGTAGAGTGCGACGATGTTGTAGGCTAGGTATAGTACAACATGTGACGATCTGGTATCGTCACACCCATAGAACTGGATAGGGTGCGGCGATCCTCCTTACTAGGGTTTTTACAAAGGAAAATATGATTTCATCTATCAGGAAAGTTCTTCTCCCTTCTTTCCTCAGGAATTCAGGCCACTAATCCCTTTGAAGACAACATATAGGTTTACATCATTAATGGTCATAGGGATGACAAAAATAATGTGTAACAGAGATCCCCCCAAAGTATGAAGTTAGAACAAAGTGATAACTGAAATACTTTGTCGAGTCTGTGTAGGGAACAAGGAACACATCAATTAGAAACCTGCCAACAAACAAGGAAATACAGTACAATAATATATCATCACTGAGGTATGGATTCCCATACTTAGAATACAAATGACTCAAAGCATAAATTCCGACATGCAAAGATTCATGTCAAGTAAGACAGGTCATGACCACCAAACATACACTATGGATCCATGCCATTATGACTCAAATCTAAACATAGCCATCAAAAATACATAATGAATCTATGTGTTAAAGACTCAAATTTGAACATAGACATGAGACATACATAGTGGATCTATGCAGCAATACATTATGAATATACTCCAACGCAACCTGAATCTATCAGAAAAGATCCAAGGTCTTCATCTCCACCACTCTATAGTACGAATCTAGTCATGTGAATACATGTGTTGAAGTCGAACATGGTAGAAACCACTTGATTACCAGTCATTAGTGAATACCATTAACAAGTGCGAGGGAAATCACCATTAATGTCAATGACCCCCAAGGTGCTCTGGTACAATCCAATGAATGTGAATCAATGAGATGAATTTGAAAACTTGGCGGAATCTCCCGATCAGGGGTCAATAATGAAAACCCACTGTCGAAAGTGAGAAAACCTAACATTGAGGCATGCAAGTTCCAAGGTACCAATTATTTTCTAAGTCTAATTCCTAGATAATTATTTGAAGTCGACAAGAAAATACTTGTCATAGGAGGGCCTTAATGTATCCCCCATCAATGACACAAAACAAGTAACAAGATTTGAAGTAGATCAGAGTAACAAGTGATTTAGGACTGACTCGGGGATGTCCAATGCAATAGAAGGCTTAAGGACTGTGGAAATGGCCAACGCAATAGAAGGATTTATGGGTTGAACTTCTCTTTGAACATATTGACGACATGACAACTGTCTTGGAAACATTGACTCAACAATAAGGATCACAGACCAATTTGTAATCTTATAAAGGAGTATGATCAAGAGACAAGTGGATTTTCCAACCTAGAAACAAAGCGAGTGAAAGGGTGTCATGTTCAAAAGAGACTTTTCCACAGAATACAGGTTTAGATACATTTCTTTCCCAATTTCCCCCCCGCCATTTCTGGTGAGTACCTCTTTATTTTTACACAAACTTGAGGAGGATAACATATGCTTGAACTGTAAGCTCATCCTTCGAATGAGTCCTTTGAAGTATGTTTAATGAACCCTAGGAAGGAGTGGTTCGGTCCCATATGGGCCTTTTTGTTTTACGAGTCCAAATAAAGAAAACTCAGGGGTTTTTCATATTTAGAGAGTCTGAAAAACACTTAAATAAAACTCCAAAATGTCCTTTTTCATAAGGTAGTCTGATGAGACCAAAAAAGAGATAATCTACCGCTCAACATACATTTTTTTCAAATACTTTAACAAGCGTGAAAAGAACAAGATTGCTCGGCAATTTTTTCATGTTTAGAGAGTCTGAAAAAAGCTTAAAGGGAACTCCAGGGGGTTCATTTTTCATATAACATTTATGAGTCTGAAAAAGTGATAAAAGTTTACCCAGTTACATTCTCAGGTATTTACGAGCATGAGAAAGATCAAAGACTAAGCTCAAGATTGTTTTCATTTTTACGCAAGATTAAAACAAAACAAAACTATGCTTGGAATATATTTTATTTTTTACACAAGCTTAAAACTAAACAAAACTATGCTTGGACCTGATTTCATTTTTACGCAATATTAAACCAGAGGAAACTATTCTTGAGGTAGGTGGTTTCATTTTTCCACAATCTTGAACCAAAGTAAAAAGTATGCTTGAGACTTCCCAATTCATGGTTCAAGAATTCACATGGTTGGTAGTTATCCCCCAACTTAAGAAGCTAGCGGCTCAACTTTAGAATGATGTCCATAGGCTAGAAGCAAATTCCCCCCAAGATTCATTTTGTCCAACTGCAAAGGAGAATGAAATGACGCTTCAATTACTAGATGAAGGACTTGACTCAAACAGAGAGGGGGGGAAATATATTTCATTTTTTAACGAGCTTGAAACAAGAATATGAACTATGCTCAAGAATCCAGGTTCAATCCCAGACCTTTGTTTCATTTTTTAACAAGCTTGACATAGAAACAAGAACTATGCTCATGACCTCTATTTCATTTTTTAACGAGGTCGTCACAGAGACTCAAAACTATCCTTGCGACCTTTGTTTCATTTTTTAACGAGGTTTGCACAGAGACGCAAAACTATCCTCAGGACTAGTTTCATTTTTTAACGAGCTTGAAATCAGAAAACCATGCTCAAAGATGGTTTCATTTTTTAATGAGATTGAAATCATAAAACCATGCTCAACACTCTCTTATTGATCATGTCTTCCAAGAGGATGATTCTTTGGAAGGAAACCATGTCAAGGGACAAAACTTGGTCATGGTCTCCAAGAGATCTTCACTTGACAAAAGAAACACACTCTAGAAGGAACCCATGTCGAGGGTTGTGACAGTGGTAAGGAGGTCAGGCTCCAATAGCACTACCTAAGAGATCACCATGTCAACTACTAGATCCAAGTCATAAGAGATTGAGCGTACACTAATAGGCTCATCTGCGTCGACAACTGAAGGCATGGGAGATAACACCACATAATTGACTTGTGGCAGGGGTGATATCGCCTGCATATAAGAACCATTTAGGGAGTTCATTGAGTTGATGGTTAAGTCAGGGCCAATGAATGAAAGTTCATCGATAGTCACAACTCTTCCATCGTGAGGGAAAGATATCACACAAAAAAGAGTGGACACAATATCTTTCATGGCATAGACATAATCTCACCCAAGGATTAAATCGAAATCCAAGGGGTCTAGGACTACCATAGCATCAATAAAGATAGTTTTCCTTCCCAAAGTTATGAGAAATTGAGGAAGGACTCCTAAATGGTGACTGGTTCTTTTGTTAAAAGCTAACAGATTCTGTGTAACCGACACAAGTTGAGGATAACCCAAAGATTTCCAAGAAATAGAGGAGAAAATGCTAACGAACTAACCTTCATCTATCAGCATCTAAGGAACGTCTTGACCAAAAATCTGAACTGTAATATTGAAAGGAATGTGAGAGGGAAGACAAGGTCCAGTTAGCGCACCCTAATAAAAAATGATGACCTCATTACTTGGAGGAGGTTCCATAGGAGAAGGAATGCCCCACAACATGGTAGTGTCTGTATCAACAAGAAAAATTTGGGCAGTATCGGGTTTACTCTCTAGCAGGAGAGTAGAATCGACCGATGATGAGATTAGATCGACCACTTGAGTTTCATTCTCCAAGGGGAGAATGGGATGGATGGATGGAAACAGATCGACCGCTTGGGTCTCACCCTTTAACGAGAGAGTGGGGTGAACCGAGGATAGGATAGGATCAACCACTTTGTCAACTGGTGCAACTAAGGATGTGACTAGATTGACAATTTTGTTATCGAACAAATCGGTAAGTGCTGATAAAAACTAATCTCCCTAGTTTCACCCTGAAACTATAACAAAACAAGACAAAATATAAAAATTTCCCTAAGTTTTAATTATCAAGCATACTAACCAACAAGAGATAAATGACATACCTTTTAAATGTCATTTTTTCTCACTACTGTCATCCTCACTCAGCTCCAAGGCTTATGGGATGTTGAACCTATAAAAATACACAAGCCAACAAAGTGAAAGAAACAACATATACTCAACAAAACCTATGTATATGATCAAGGAGTCATACAATAAAATAAGAACAATTTTAATGGAAAGAAGTATATTGTTGTATTATAAATATGAAAAGGAGAATACAACCAAAACCTTGATGTTGTAAGGTCCCTTCCAATAGTCCCTTGCTTCCCACACACTTCTTGCTCCATGGATTCTGAGACCAACAATCTATCTTGACAAAGAAAATCCCAAAGCTACAAAAATTACTCAAGCTCACACCAAAAGCTAGCCAACTCAGTCCAATCTTTTCCAATCTAACTTTATCCATGAGAGCTCCTCTCCTTTTATAAGATGAAGAGGATAAGGTGAGGAGGTTAGGATGATCCCACTAAATCCAAAAAGTGAGTAAGATCCAAACCTATCAGAGGCCACCTCACCATAGAAGCTTCTCCTTCTAGAAGCATTGAGAAGATGCTTGTTTTTCCCACATACGAAAAATCATCGCACCCCTATAACTGAGCAGAGTGTGATGACCTCACAGGCCAAGTATAATATAACATGTGATGATCTGGGATCCTCGTACGCCTAGAACTGGCCAGGGTGCAACAATCCTCCTTACTAGGGTTTTTACAAAGGAAAATATTATTTCATCTCTCAGGAAAAGTTCTTCTCCCTTATTTCCTCTGGAATTCAAGCCACTGATCCCTCTGAAGACAACAAATAGGTTTACATCATTAATGTTCATAGGGATGATGAAAATAATGTGTAACACCCCCTGATTGAACTCTTCTTGAAACTGATCTCCCAACTTGAATTATCCTATTTATGGTGCTTCCTCGTGTACATCTAAGATATATAAGATAATCATTCAAAAGCATTCATTTTGGAGTAGAAATTACTCCTACTCTCTGGTGAAGATACTCAAAGGCTTCTCGTGGAAGCGGTTTTGTAAAGATGTCTTCCACTTGTTCTTTTGTTCCCACATATTCAACTCTGATGTTCTTCTCTGCAACCTGTTCCCGTAGAAAGTGATACTTTATTGGAATGTGCTTCATCTTGGAGTGCATAACCAGGTTCTTTGAGATACTGATGGTGCTTGTATTATCATAATATATTGGAATGGGCTCATCATACTCAACATGTATATCTGTCAGAGTTTGTTTCATCCATAGAACTTGTGTACAACATGTTGTTGCTGCAATATACTCTGCCTCAGCTATAGATAAAGATAAGGATGATTGTTTCTTGCTTAACCATGATACTAAACACTCACCCAAGTAGAACGTTGCTCCACTGGTGCTTTGTCGGTCATCAATGCAACCTGCCTAATCTGCATCTGTGTAGGAAATAAGTGA
The DNA here is from genome assembly GCA_009831015.1 of Picea engelmannii. Classification (NCBI taxonomy): domain Eukaryota; kingdom Viridiplantae; phylum Streptophyta; class Pinopsida; order Pinales; family Pinaceae; genus Picea; species Picea engelmannii. The sequence goes on from ML779378.1 coordinate 8,472, forward strand.
TACATCATTTCCTTTTTGATACCATAATCCAAACTCTTTTGTTCCTTTGAGATATCTGAAAATCCTTTTCACTGCTAATACATGTGATTCCTTTGGTGCTTCTTGAAATCGTTCCACCTATCCAACTGCCTCCATTACATCTAGTTTGGATGTTGTCACATATAGTAAGATACCAATCATTGGCCTGTATTGCCTCTGGGCTATAGACTTTGAATCATCATTTTTTCTCAACTTGCAACTGGTTTGCATAGGAGTGGTAACTAGTTTGCAATCTTCCATTCCAAATCTCTTTAGCATTTCTCTTATATACTTAGTTTGAGAAACAAAAATTCCTTGGTTGCTTTGATATATCTGAAGACCCAAAAAGAAGGATAGTTCTCCAAGTAATGAAATTTCAAATTCATTCTGCATATCCTTTGCAAATTCCAGGCTTAGCCTGTCATTATTACTTCCAAAACAATATCATCAACATAAATTTCAATTAATAAAATACTACCTTGAGTTACCTTGATGTAGAGGTTGTTGTATGCACTTCCTTTCCATACTTTGTAGGGAGTTTTGTCATTTTTGTTTATGAGCATTAATCTGTTTTGAATGTGAACTGTTGTATCAACTGTATGTGTCCAAAAAAAATCTGTCAATTTGGAATCCATTAGCATTTTTCGAGCCATTTCCTGTGTAATTATCATCCATTATGATAATGTTCCTTTGTCTTTGAACCACTCTCTGAACCAATCTATAAATCCATGATCTTTTCCACTGTCATATATCCGTCCAAACTTGCTAAGTGTTCTTATGAATCCATCTCTGTCCATATTGTCCAAGACTCTACTTGCACAACTTTTCATAATGTTGACCCATTTATCACTATACTATCATGAAGTCTTGATTAATCTGTCAAACTGTACTTTTGATAACTGCCTGCTCTGAATTATCTTCTCAAGCTCTGCAAGCTGCTCGGAGGATGGTTCTTTGGTATGTCACATCTATCGCATAGACTCCCCCTGTCTACTATTCATATTACCTTGGAGTCTCTAAGACAGATGGATTAAAACAATTCTTTCTCTGATGTGTATTCATCATCATCTTTATTGGTAGATTCATCATCATCTTCATTGGTAGATTCATTATCTCTCTGAGCTATGACTTATTTCTTTCTGTCTATGGATTCATCTTTCACTACAATACCTGAAAGTACAATCTCTTGAATATGTTCCTTATTTACCTGTCCTTCCTTTCTTTCAGTTATTTTCCAAACATTTATGTATATGACATCTTTCTTTTTCTCTGTAGAATTTTCTTCATCGCATTTTATTTCCAATCTTGTGATCTCTGGTACTTGGTCTTTGTTCACCTGTTTTTCCTATTTTCTTATCCATACTTTCTTATATCTAATATCAATGTTCTCTTTCATGGAAGTATCGATCATGCTTCTACAATCATTCGCTATGTGTCCATAGTTATGACATTTGTATCACTCAATGTTACATGCGACCACATAGACACTTCTTGCTTGAACATTTATTTTATAATCCCCGCAATCTGCAATCTTATGTCCAAAGTTAGTACAATAAAAACAATGACCATAAAATAAATTTGCATGCCTAGGAGTGAATGATCTTCTTTGTGGCGTAGTCCTTCTAAATTTGTTCCTTCACTGATCATGATCATGATTGAAGCTTCTTTGTGGCTTGAACATGGATGGTCTTCTTGAAGATGTATCTTCAATAGTTTTCTTAGATTCTGCTTGACCATGATTCCTTCCTTTGAGTACTTCTGCATAACTCTTTCTATTTTCTTCATTCTTCTTTTCTAACAACCTAGAGTGCTTCTCTTTATTCTCTGTAACTGATGTGGATGTTTCTGTCTCTTCAACATTCTTGTTGAGCTTGACGATTTTACTTCTCAATGTGACCACTTCTTCTTCAAGCTTCTCAACCTCTTCTTCTTTCTTCATTATCTGACTTCATGACTTCTTCTATTCTTTTTTCTTCTTCAAGTTGAATTGTTAATGTGATTATTTCTTCTTCAAGTCCTTTCTCGTATGGAGCAAAATCTGCCTCAAGCTAGTTTAGATCGTTAGTTATTTCCTTAAGATGATCTGTCAATATCTTATTTCTCATTTCTACTTCTTCCTTCTATGTTGCTATGTTGGTTTCCAAACATTGATTTTAATATTCAAGATTTTCTTCGATCTTTCTCACTTATTTTAACTGAGTTCTTAAGTTCTCGATGACTTGTTGGGATTCTTAAAAAATGTGAACTCTTTCCTTTTGTTTCATCAATTCTTTTTTGAGTGAATTATTTTCTTCTCTTAGTTCATCTAAAGCACTAATCAATTCTTCTTCATAATTGTCTTCCTTTTCAATTAGTTTTTCTGTCTCATTTCCTTCATGCATTCTATATCAAGATGTCCACTTTTTTCACAATTAAAGAAAAACAACATACCTCTGGTGATTATGTACTCTTCATCTTCTAAATCTAATTGACATGGTGAACATAATTGTTATTGATTTGTATCTGCATATTCTTTGACATTTTCTAAATCTGTGATGGGTGAAGAATATCTGTCATTTAACTTATCCCAAATTTCTTTTGTTGATGAACATTTACCAACCTTTTCTCTTACCGGATTAGGTAATCCTTCCTAGATGAAATCCATTGCTATTTTGTTATTCTTCTTCAATTCCTTCTTGGTTGTAGTCTTTTCCCTTTTTGAACTATCATATCCTGTAACAACTGATAGCCAAATATAATGTCCCTGTGCCTGTAAAAATACTTTCATCCTTATGCTCCACATCTCATACTTAAAACCATTCTGACCATTAAACATTGGTACTCCATTCTC
>ML779378.1:25693-45636 GCA_009831015.1 Picea engelmannii
GACCTAACTTTCTTCTAAAAACTTCAAACCTCAGTTTTCCAAGAGGCTTGGTAAATATATCAGCCACATTATCACTTGTATTACAATAAAACAAATCAAATTCTTTTGACTCAATCTTCTCTCTCACAAAGTGATGTTGTAGCTCTATGTTCTTTGATCTTGCATGATATACTGGATTATGTGACAATTTGATAACACTTTGATTATAACAATCGATGCATGTTGGTCCATTTTGTTTCTCTTCAACATCTGCAAGAATTCTTTGCAACCAAACAACTTCACATGTAGCATTGGTCAAGGTTGTGTACTCATCTTTTGTTGAAGACAAAGAAACAATTGGTTGTTTCTTGCTACTCCATGACACGACCCTTGATCGTATATGGAATGAATAGCTTGAGGTAGACCTTCTATCATCAGTATTTCCTGCCCAATCTGAATCATAAAAACATGTCATCTCAACATCAGATTCATCAATATACATAATACAAAAATTAATTGTTCCTTTTAAGTATCAGAGGACTTTCATTGCATCTTTCCAGTGAATTTCATAAGGCTTAGCCATGAAATGACTAAGTATATTGACTAAATATGCTATGTCTGGTCTAGTAGTCGTATGGTAGTTTAAACTTCCCACCAACTGACGATACAAAGTACCATCTGCCTCTTTAGTTCCATCATCACTATATAGCTTTGCATTCTATTCTAAGGGAGTTGACATTGCCTTACATTCACTCATATGGATCTTTTTAAGAATTTATTTTGTGTATTTACTTTGAGTCATTAATATATGGGAAAATCCTCTCTATGCTTACCTTAGAGAAATTCCCTAGTAAGCAGCAGGGCAATTCCTCTCGATGGGAATTTCTCCAAACTTCAAGTCTTAAACAGTAATGCAATTCGCCAAGATATTTCATCTCATATTCTTGAGACAAGTGACTTTTAATTTCTTCAATTAACTTGCATGCATTGCATGTGATAATGAGATCATCTACATATAAATATATCAAAGAAAAATTTACTTTTTTATCTTTCTTAACATACAGGTTAGGACCACTTTTTCTTTTCACAAAACCTTTCTGATAAAATAATGAATCAATATTTACATACCACGATCTTGGCGCCTGTTTCAAACCATATAAGGATTTCCTTAACCTACAAACAAAATGCTCATGTCCCTTCTTTACAAACCCTTCAAGATGAACCAAATAAACCTCTTCTTTTAAGTCACCATTCAGAAAAGCAGATTTGACATCTAACTGATGTATTTTCCATTTATTTTTTGTAGCTAAGGAAATCAGTACTCTAAGTGTATTTAATTTAGCTATTGGTGCAAAATTATCACCATAATCAATTCCCTCCTTTTGTGAATATCCTTTTGCAACTAATTTTGCCTTATATTTATCAATGCTACCATCTACTTTAAATTTAGATTTGTACAACCATTCGCTTCCAATAGGGACTTTGTTTTCAGGAAATTCTACTAATTCCCATGTTTGATTCTTCATAAGAGATTCATATTCTCCATTCATTGCATTTCTCCATTCTTCATGTTCTTTATTTTGTTCATAGTTTAAAGGTTCTACAACAATCATTACATGCGACATCAATGCATAATATTTATACCTTAAAGGTGGTTGAGTTTCTCGTGTTGAACTCCTTGGTCCTACACTACTTCCATCTCTTCTCCTTCTTTGTGGTGACTCTTCTTCACTTGATGTATCACTACTGCTTGAAATGTCCATATTTATTTCATTATGTTCTTGAACCTATACTTGTTCATGTTCTTGTTTAACCATTGCATCTATTTTGACATGATCATCAACGTCATTAGAATTATGCCATGCACTAGTATCACCTTTATATGCATTCTCATGAAACACCACATCTCTACTTGCAAATAATTTATGTAAATTGGGATCAAACAATTTATATTCTTTTTTATTAGAACAATAGCCAATAAGTATACACTTGATTGATTTTGCATATACTTTTTTTCTCTCATCTTTAGGAATATGTGCAAAGGCCTTGCATCTGAACACTCTTAAATGACTAACATCAAGTTTATAACCATGAAAAACTTCAAAAGGAGTTTGAAGATATAATATGTTAGTTGGACTTAGATATTTTAAATAAATAGTAGTATTAATGGCTTCTGCCCAAAAACCATTAGAAGTGTTTTTACCTTGAAGCATACTGCAAGCACACTCCACCAGTATTATGTTCTTTTGCTCAACAATTCCATTTTGTTGAGGTGTATGAGGCATTGTAAAATGTTGTTGGATCCCATAGATTTTACAATAATATTTAAATGCTCCTAATGTATATTCACCACCTTGATCAGACCTGCAAATTTTAATGCATTTGCATGTTTGTTTTTCAACCATAGTTATGAATTCCTTAAAGTATTCAAATACATCAATCTTCTTTCTTATGAAATATACCCAAATATATCTACATCTATCATCAACAAAAAAAAGAAAGTATGAAGCACCACCAAGTGATCTAACTTGCATAGGTCTGCATACATCAGTATGAATTAATTCAAGTCTTTCAATTTGTCTTTTCTCTTTATGTATGGGAAATTCCTCTCTATGTTTCTTACGAAATGCGCATGCTTCACATTAAAAATTATCATTCTTCATATCAAGAAGAACTTCAACCATTGTTTTACTTTGCAGTAACACCAAATCATTGTAATTGAGGTGCCCATAAATGTGGTGCCATAACTCTTCAATTGACATAGTTGTAGATGTCAATGCTTGATTTTTGTTCAAAGTCACATCTAGCTTATACAAACCTCCAATTCTGGTACCTTTGGCAACAAACCTGTAGTGATCTTGGATATCTCTTACAACACACCTTAACTTACCAAATTCCACTTTTAAATTATTATCAATGATAGTAGAAACATATATTAAATTATTTTTAATGCCGGGAACATACATCACATTATGAATCTGTCACATTTGTCCATTAGGTAAGTTCACACTTATTAGTCCATATCCTTGAACTTGATGTGATATGTTATATCCTAAATAAATGTGTGTGCCATCAATGTTCTCATAATATTCATCATACCATTCTCTATTACAGGACATGTGAGCCAAGGCACCAAAATCAATGAACCAACCATTCTCATCAACAGTTTCAATGGACAATGCAGCTTCAGAAATAAACAACTTAATATTTTTAAATCCATCATTGACTGAGGTGTCTTTATGCACAAAATTTCCATTATGCCTATTATATCTTGGATTTGACTCATGATTCTTTATTTTATAATAGTCTTTAGCAAGATGCCCAGGTTTTCCACAATACTCACATTCAACATTTCTCTTAAAAAAAGAATCAGAATGTGCCATACCTTTCTGCTTTGCTTGAAATTTGCCTCTGTTTTTGTCCCACGATTTACTTTTATATGATCATTTACCTTTTGCAATCAATGCCAAATCCGAGCCACTTGAATCAAAATCACAATTCTTCATTATTTCTTCCTCTTGAAGAATAATCCCTAATAACTCATCAAAAGTAGGGGGTTCTGGCCTAGCTGAAAGTGTTGAAATAAAGACATTATAATCTTGCACTAAACCTTTCAATGTAATGGTTACCAAATCAGAACTAGTTACATTTTCACCAATGTCACTCAACTTATGACTTTGATGCCGAAATGAATTTGTTAATGTTTTCATTTGCTTCCATTTTAATAGATAAAAGCTTAGTTTTCAAAAATAAGATTATGTTTGCATTAGAATTTTCATACAAACCTTTGATAACTTCCCAAGTCTCTTTAAAGTGTTACAATCTCAGATGTTAGAATTATGCTATCCTTGACCTACATCCACAACAACACCTTTTCTTTCATTTCTCATTTTTTCCAGTCTAGAATGGAGGAAGCAGCACTGGGTTTGGGCTCATCCCTTTCAACAATCGTCCACAAATTATATGCTTCAAGCACAGTCATCAGCTTAAATTTCCAATTAACATAATTTTCGCCATCAATTTTTGTAGATTCGTTCAGGTACAAATCAACTAGTGGATTGGACATTGTGAATACAATGAAATCCTGCACCTTCTAACAAGTAATTACCAAAAATAATGAGCCTTTACCTCAATGACAATGTTGTGCTGCAGATTCGCAGTGATTGACTTCCAGCTACCCAATTGTAACAGTAATAAGAACTTTGGTGCAATTTTAATAGAACAGGCTGCAGCAATAGCCACACCACACTTTGGTTTCTTGGTCTAGGATACAAATCTATCCACACAGGCTTCAGATCTCTGGGATTTTGGTGTCACAGCTACAACACGCTCGGAGATGCAGCGCTATATTCTTCACTGGTTTGTGGGCTCCTCTTTTGCTCCACGCAGTCAGGAAATCTCTGTGCCTCCTTTGCATCACGCAGGTTTTCTTGGTGTTGATGGAGGGCGATAACTTCTCTGTGGAGTTTCTTGTCAACGCAGCGAGAGCCTCAAAATTAACACAGTTCTTGCAAAGGGTGTGGCGAAAAACACCAAAAATCTGAAATCGAAAACACTAAATACAACGACTCCCTCGCATGTTTGATGTATTGCCTATGTATGATGGCTTGAGAAGAACAGGGTGAAATTGCCAATAGGTCATATGGGATACCGGTGGTGACTGACTTTGTCTCTGCACGCAGATGATCGCACTCCTGCAGCTAGGCGACCTCGCTCTGATACCAAGATAAAGAATAGAGCAATATAACACAGTGAATCTCTCAATTGTAAGTGAGACAGGGCTCACCAAAGTTGAATTCATCATCAAAAATTGAGACAGGACTCACCAAACTTGAATTCATTCATCCAAGATTGATTACATTTATAGCTGGAAAGCTCTAGAACAAACTCCTAAAATTGTGGATCTCAAACTACTCACAAGTTAAAACTAAACTCTTGTAAAACAAACCTGAAACAAAGCATTAACAACATTCTATTTCGACATTATTCTAATAATAATTTTTCTTTTCACTTATTATTTAGAATTTTTTTATGTTTAAATTGAATTTAAAAAAATGGATTTGATTATTATTTAGTCAATTTTTATATATATATGAGGTATTTTTGTCTCACAAATAAGGGTTGCATACATTAATTTAGTGTTTTCCTAAATTATAACTTTAAAATTAAAAGTAGAAAAAGAAATGCATTAAAACTCTATAAATAAATTTTTTTACTACTAAATTAATCTTAGTTTCATTCACAAGATTTAATGTGATTTTGATAACATAAAGACTCATGAAGGTCAAGTCAATGTTTGGGTAAAAGGCCATTTTGGAAAAAGACTCATGAAGGTCAAGTCAATGTTTGGGTAAGAGGCCATTTTGGAAAAAGACTCATGAAGGTCAAGTCAATGTTTGGGTAAAAGGCCATTTCGGAAAAGGTATAATTTTTCTTGCATTTGGTTTGCCAATTTCCATAAGCCTTATGATAGTGATTGGTCATTGGTTGCATATTCTGATGGACTGATGACCTCCCATGATCAGGCTCACCTTTCTTAAGTTATAAATTGTGTTCTTGCATTTGGTTTGCCAATTTTCAGAAGCGTTATGATGGTGATTAGTCATCTGTTGCAAAATGATGCACTGATGACCTCTCATTATCAAGCTCACCTTTCTTAAGTTATAAATTGTGGTGTTGAACCCCAGTCTTTGTCTTTGTGCAGTCTTGGAAACGTATAGAAATTGTGGTCTTGAACCTCAGTCTTTGTCTTTGTGCAGTCTTGGAAACGATTAGATGAGGGGAGTTGAATTAGGCTTTCACCTTTTTTTAGGGTTACATGTGGCAATGAATGACCTAAAATGTATGTTCAATGATGATTTTATTTTTAATATAAACATATTGTTGAGGGTTTGGTCAGTTACATTTTTCTCGTTCTCATTTTTTTGTTTGCATATGAACTTAGTATAAAATAAAAATAAAAATTGAAACATACTTACTCAAAACTTCATTTTGTTATCATATTTGTTGATTGGTTAGAATCTCTAAGTACAAGTGTTTTACTTTCTTTGTATTTGGTTTAGCATATCTCCTTTTTAGTCTTTGTTCAACATTATTAAATTGAAACATACTTACTCAAAACATCATTTTGTTATCATATTTGTTGGTTGGTTAGAATACAACAACAAATCACTTTCGTTGCTTCATATTTCTATTTATGTTCTTCTCTAAGTACAAGTGTTTTACTTTTTTTTTTAAAAAGTCATAGAAAGACATAAAATCTCAAAATATAAAGTTTTTTCACATTTTTTTTCTATTTACTTTTTTTTGGTTTCAAATTAAAACACAAAAAATACATATAAATTTAACAAGTTGAAATAATAAGAAAGAAAGATATGCTCTTCAAGACATAAAATCTCAAAATATAAAGTTTGTTCACATTTTTTTTCTATTTACTTTTGTTTTTTTCAAATTAAAACACAAAAAATACATATAAACTTAAAGTTGAAATAATAAGAAAGAAGGATATACTCCTCAAAACACTAAGCTTTTATCATATTTTAATATTAATCATCTCCTCAAAACACTAATATTTTATCATCTCTTAATATCAATCATGAAAGTATTATTAGTGAGGAAATCAAAAGACTCAAGATTACCTAGGGGATATAAATACCCAAGTAGGCTTGTCTAATTTTGCTCTAACAACTCCTTGAGCACATTCTACATGTTGGTTCTTAGAATACTATTTTGGGCATCAACATAATTGGTGACCATACTAGAGATGGAATCCCTAATTTTTCGTTTTATTGCTTTTAGATCCTAATTCAAACCATTACCAATTGTTGGTGGGCCATTATTATTTCCATTTTCAACCTAATTTTGATCATTGTCTCTTAGTTTTTTTTGACCATCACAGATGTCTAGTAGCCTACTATAATTACTTGCGATCTCTCAAGAACACTCAACTATAGCCCCAGAACATGGATGTTAGCCAAAGATTTCCATATTTTCTAGATCTTCTAAGCGAGGACCCTGATAACCATTGATAACCATATTGGTGAATTTGTTTACTATTTTGTATTTAAAGGAATCATTGATGAATACACCATGTTATGTGTTTTCCCTCACACTCTCCGAAAATTGGTTGTGAAATGGTTTAACTTCTTTCAAGACTAACCCATCTTAGGCTATGAACAACTCTTTAGTCTCTTTAAATCCAAATATAAGAGTTCTTAGTTGAGAATCAAGTCCCCTTCCCTCCTTATTACCCATAAGACTCATCATATTAAAATTTGAATCCCAATCTCAATAAATTTCCATACACCCTCTTGTGTTGTGACTTATTGACGAACATCATGACCCCTATAGTTGTAAAGAAGTCTTCGAGGTTAAGAGATAATTTAAGGAAGAAAGGTGAAGACAACATTATTTTCCCCTTTATGTTGTAAACTTTGTAATGTTTTACATGACCCAAACACTTGTAATAACCTTCTAGATATCATGACAATGGAAAAATGAAATGGTTCTTTCTCTTTAAAAGTCTCATGTTTATCAATGTCATGGCAGGGACATTATGTCACACAAAGATTATTGTTTTGATTAAATTGAAATCCTAAATAGTTCAAGTATTAGAATTGTAACCTTATATCTAAAACAACAAATACTATATTTTCAAATTAGGGGAATTTTGAGGTCTAAAATGGGTCTTCTAAGAGATATAATAAAATATTATAAATTGGTCATTTTGTGGGGGAGGTATATTTAAAACTCACTTTCCACATTACAATCAATGTAACTATGGTTAAGTTAAATTGAAAAAATATCTAAAAGTAAAAATAATTAAATAACTATGGTTAAAATTATTGAAAAAATATGACTATAAATAGAAATAAGTTTTCAAAAAACATTATCCTCATACAACTAATACCTTTGTCTTTTTTTCATTAAATAACTTAATATACAATATAAATATAAATTCATGACTTCTTAATTATATAATATATTACTAGTCAAAATCTAAACCACTTAAATCATATAGTAATATATAAATAACATACTATATAAAAATCAAATACATAATATATCATATAATATGGTAAACGTAATATATTATATTATGTATTATTTTTATATTACATGTGGTGGAGTTGATTTGGTTTATAATATAAAATAGAAGTGATATCATATAACTTAACAATTACATAAGAATTAGATGATATAATATTATATATTGCATAGCATTTATTTAAATTAGTTTACATAATACAATATATATAATACATAATATATAATATTAATATGTAATACATAAGAATTAGATGATATAATATTATATATTGCATAGCATTTATTTAAATTAGTTTACATAATACAATATATATAATACATAATATATAATATTAATATGTAATACATGGATATGATTTGAGTTATATTTAAAATTTAAAAAAAATATTTAATAAATAATAATAATAATATATATTATTATTAATATATATACAATATATATAATATATATGTAATACATAATATATAATATTAATATGTAATACATGGATATGATTATGGATATGATTTGAGTTATATTTAAAATTTAAAAAAAATATTTAATAAATAATAATAATAATGATAATCTAATTTTAAGGTTACGATCAAGTTAATCATCAAATTGGTGTATGAAATCTTTTTGTTTATGGGATAGGGATTCTCTCCCAATCCAAACACCAAATTGGTGTATAAGACCTCCTTGTTTGTAGGACAAGGGATCCCTACTTACAATAATTTGACATAATAACACTAATACACAATACATGAAATAACACTATTACACAATACATAAACGTGAATTGACTTATACTTAAAAAAAAAGTGAATTGACTTATACTTAAAAAAAAATAGAAAATATGTTAAAGTGAGTTGGGTTCATATTTATGATGAGACATGAATCTTATATTATAAATGATATAATATCATATTATATTATGTCATATGCCATGTATAATATAATATAAGAATTGTACATTGGACATATGAGTCTTATATTATACATGACATATCACATGATATAATATTGTATATTATATCATGTATCTTATATCACATGTCTTATATAAGATCCACGTCTAGTCATAAATATGAATTCAATCCACTTCAACATATTTTTTATATATTTTTTTAAAATTTTAAATATAAAGTGATTAATGTATAAATGAAGATTATTTTATTCTATATATATTAAAAGTAAAGTACTTTATTATAAGTATTTTAAGAGTACTTTATTTTATGGGTATATTTATATCATATTCAAAATTAATTTATGAGTATTTGTTTCATACTTTTCTTAAAGCACTACGATATTTAACTATGGATTTTTATCCACAATTTATAATGTGACAAATAAGTATTTTTAACTTAAGCAATGTTAACTCATTCCCAAAGGATGATTGTATCCTCTAAAATGTGATTGGTTTTTTTAAAGTTGATTTTGATAGTACATTTTTTGTTTTGATGTCCATTACCTCAAAATTCTTCTAATTCTTTAACAATTGGATATAAATTAAAATTGTTTCAAGACTGGCGAGTCTAATTTAAGTCTAACTAGTGCCTTCATTTTTTTATGATTAATGATCATTTCATTAAATTTGGACTAATACTAAGAATTTGGACCTAAAAAATTATGAATTTCATGTTCAAAAGTGTGAATTTTGCACTTTGGAAACACTAATTTCGATCTATCATTGAAGGGGATTAGATTAAAATTAGTCCAAATTTATTGAAATGGTCATTGACTCTCTTTTTCCTAAAAATGTTGTTCTTGAACCTAATACTCATGATGTTGAGAGAAATCTGCATTTGTATTCTTATAATGTCCAATTTTGGGATGTTGATCTTAAGGAAAAGATAATAGGGATTCTTCCCAAATGTGATGAGAGGCTTGACCTAAACTCAAATTTAGATAACATTCTTATCTTCAATGGTTAACCCTTCCTTGAAAATGACAATGTTGAGTTTGTTTCCTCTAAAAACAACCTTGACACATTGCATACCTTAGAAGTAAGGGTGTTAAACATGACAAAATGTGTGTTCGTTCTTAATTATTTGACAATGATCCAATAGGCTTAGATGATATCATAAGAAATACTTTTGTCGATACTCTCTCATTTGATGTAGTTGATTCGGTGGGGAAATAAGACATGTCTCTCCTCTCATTCATAGATGGCTATGAATTCAAGATTATTCTATTTCTTCTTATTGAGATAGAAACCCTTGTCTTTTACAAATTTACCATTGCTTCACAAGAGTCATCTCTTATTGAAGTAGGCCTCCTCTCAATATATGATGGACATCTTTTTCAAAGTGACATAGAGGAGACTTGTTGTTCTACAAAAAAAGACAAATTCCCATGCCCTTGATGTTTCTATAGACATCTTATGATGCAGAAGCATCCTTGGTTAAGAAAGTTATCATGCATGCATTTGAATTCAGAAATAGGCGTGGAAGACTCATAAGCAAACAAAAAATAGGGGCTAAATTTCACCATTGGGCTAATTTTCCAATTTTTCCCTAAAACATTATTCATCAATTTCCATTTTTTCAAAAATGATTCACCCAAATTATATAGGATAAAAATATTTTACTTTAAAAATTACCAAAAAAAAATTGGACACTAAATAAAATTCTTGGAAATTTGAATATTTTTACAGAAATATCACCAATTTTTTTGTAATTGTCATTTTGAGAATTAGTAAGATTCGCCAATGTTTCTATAATTTAAGATAAGTATGGATCCTTTAAATTTTCCCTTCTTAGAAGTAATTACAATTCATATTTTAGGACCTAGGCATGCCTACGTTTCCCTAAGTGTCCATTTTAAAGCTCTTGACATGCTTTTTCCTTAACTATGGAAATAAGGGCAATTTTTTTAAAGCAATAAACATGGAGTCATGGCACAAGATCAAAAGGGATTGTATATAATTGAATGAAGAACTTAGAAAAACTTATAAAACTTGATTTGGATCCATAACATGGCCTCGACGCATATTCTTTTGATAATGGCATGCATTTCATGGAAAATGTTAAAACAATGTTAGAGGGCAGTGTTGAGTGAAAACTTCATGCATTTGAAGTTGAAATAAGAAAATATAAGACATGGGTTTTGTGCCCGACATGACAATTTATTAGCCATGATGGATTGTTTCCTTAGGTAATACACGAGGAAGGTTGGGCGTGCATTTTTGTAAGGCCATGTAAACGTTTTGGACATTTTTGTGAAAAAAAAATGAATTTTAATAATTTTGCACAACTTTTTTCGCTCAATTTGAAAATATAGAAATGTAGAAAGGTGAAGAATAATAAAAACACATATTCTCCAAGTTGAATTACTAGAATTGGTAAAAAAATGAACCTTATCAGTGCATTTTAGTGAATGAAGACAATTTTCATCAATTTTAGTCAAAATTGCATAAGTTGTTGACTTTGCATATTCAATATAGATAAATGGAGACAAATTCAGAAATTTTGAGACATGGTTTTTGTCGACATTGCTAAAATATAGATATATTGATACTCACTTTTTGAAAGGAAAACTATACAAATTTTGGCATGCATTTCTTAAGCCCTCTCATGCATATTTGTACTATGTTTTTAACAATAGACTTAGAAATTTTGAGAAACTAATTTAAATTCGACATTTTTAGTAAATTTTTATAAACCATGGGAATATGAAGCATCACATTTTGAATTTGAATGGTTAGGGTAGTTTAAAGGACAAAATCACAGTAGCACAAACATAGGGTATTTTTTAGGGGCAAATTTTCGCCAATTGGCTACTTTTGGCATTTTTTCAAAACATAAATTCACTAATTGGCCATTTTCACTTTAAAAGTTCGCTTATTTTTTACATAAAATATTCTTATATCAACAATATTCGACAAATTTTACTAGTTTTTATAATGAATTGTATGTTTTTAATTGAACATTCACTTGCATATCCATATATATTATTTGAATCCTATATATACTATACTAACGTATAATATTTGAATCCTATATATACTATACTAACGTATAATATTTGAATCCTTAAAAAATACTCAGCATGATATATATGGAGATTGTAAATGAACAAAGGGCCTTTATGTCCATTTTGATTTGGGGTTTTTGTAGAGTTTGTTATTGTGGGGATCCAAAGACCTGTGCATATGAGACATGTGCATAGGCTTTGTGAATGTAATGAGCCCTGAGAGTATTGACCATTGACTCTTGGTGGAATTATTTGTTGTAATTTTCTGTGATAATAGACCGTGTGTGTTATGTCTATTGGAAGATTGGTTGTTGTCATTGATGTCAACCCTAGTCATTGGTTGTAGTCATTAATGTCAACCCTAACCATTGGCCTTTGGACCCCACAATTGATTGAAGTAGATAGACATGAAAGAAATTACACATGCAGATACAACACCCATGGATGGATAGCATAATTCATGCCTCTTCCGGTGGTATTTGGCATGTCACGTGGATCCTCACGATTGAGGAGAAATGAAGTTTTGAATATGACAATGTGAATTGAAGCATAAACTACATGTCAACCCTAATGTTAAAAGGAAATGGCATAAAGGGTATAAATACATCTCATTATACATTCATTTTTAAACACACACAAGTTTATTAATGAACAAGGAGATATAAGTCGATATTTTGAGGAAATATGAAGTAAAGAAGGCCAAATTTCAAGGGGGGATCAAGTCTTTTGGTGGTGTGTTCTAAGGTATGTTATTTACAGGTCATCTTACCATTTTCTCTATAACTTTGTTTCTAGAACGATTCAGATGGTGAAATTATTAGGATATTGAGAAGACATATCTAGGTACATGTGCTAAAAAATTCATCTCTTTATTCGCTATAATTTTGGAGATACACTTTGTGGAAGATAGGGTTTTTGACTAGTCTTGAAGCTAGTCATAAATAGGTGTTCAGGGTAAAACAGTCATAATGTCTTCATAGAGAATCCAAATGAAGTGAGACCAATTGCATTGGAAAGAGTATGGGCTTTAGTTTCCTTTGTACAAATTTCATAATCTGATGTTAAATATTGAGAGCGGGGCATGCTATACAAGTTCACTCTCCCGAATAAACCATAATTGAATAAGGTCTACCATTTTCTCTATAACTCATTTTCTGGGAGGATTCAAGGAGTGAAACTTGGAGGAGCTTTAGAGAATAAATTGAGTAATATTATATACAGGATCAAAGTATTCCAAGAAGTGAAGAATTGTAGAAGTTGAAGAAGTCTCAGGAAGCATTATCAGGTTCTATGTGATGGTTGGTTGATGGTGATAATTTAATGCAAAGTTTTATTATCTCTCATATATTCTTGGGTGGAAGGAAGGGGAAAGGATGGATAGGTAAACCCTCTCTTGATATTGGAGGATTGTATCTTCCTTTTGGAGTTTTATCCCTCCCTTTATATTTGGAAGCTGTAGCTACCTTTGGAAGTCATTACTTCCTTTGAACAATAATACATGACTACTTCTTATATATTGTGCATGGTGTATTGGTGTATCTCTTATACTATTCTTCATTGTTCATTGGATAGTCTTCATTTCTTATTGGATATAAATTGAATACATGATCTGATTGAAGTACAAGTTCAAAAATAATAATTTCTCTAAATATTGATTCACCCCCTCTCAGTATTTCCAACAATGTCTATTGTTATTTAATTCATTTATAGATATGTGGTGTGTTGTGAGTGATTTTTTTGTATGACTTTGATTTTTTGGCCATACACCCACATCAATTGGCATTATAGCAAGTTGATCTTGTTTTTCAAACCCCTAAGTGAAAGACCAGCAAGAGAAGTGAAGGTTGGGGAGAATTGCCCAGGGAAATAGTAAAGGATCTAGTGGATGGTGTGGAGGTGGAGAGTTAATAGACATGGAGCTATTGTAGTGATACTGAAGATAATTTCAAAGATGACTCAAATAGGAAGAGACCATGGAAGGCCCAGAAAACCAAAAGAAGATGATGTTGATGACCTTGCAACAATGGTGAGGACAATGATGGAAAGAATAGATTTCATAGAAGGAAACAAAGAAGAGGTACTACCCAAGCAAAGGAAAATGATGATGAAGTAGAGGTGGAGACTACCGGAGAAGAACTAGAAGAATAAGTGACGGTTGAAGAGATAATGATTGGAGCAATCAGAGCTATTGGAGGTACACATAGACTTGAAACTCTTATCTATTTTGGAAGTTTAAATCCGGAGGAATTCATAGATTGGATAGGATAAATGGAAAAATAATTTGAATTTAAATAAATTAAAGATCATATGAGGATTAGGTTTGTATGCACAAGGTTGAAAATTCGTGCTTTTTTATGGTGGGACAAGTGACAATTAGAAAGGAAGTATGAGAGTAAAGAAAGCATAGACATTAGGGTAATTTTGAGGTAAAAAATGTCCCTCAAAACAAAAAAAATGTATTATCAAAATAAACTTCAAAAGAACCAATATGATTCAAGATGATGATGTCAACCATAAGGGTAAAAGTGTTTGGAGGGAAAGGAAGAAAAGTATTTTTTAATTGTATTATTGACTTATCTCCTTATGGGTTTACTCAAATTTCAAATGTAGGCACTCGTTGGATGTGGAATCCAAGAAGCACATGGTTTCATGTATTTCCAGTTTATATCACTGTCGGTCTATCAAAAGTATACAGAGTGAGTACTCGTTGGATGTTGAATTGAATTCCACATCCAACGAGTGTCTACCATTCGAACATTAAGCATTCATGGTTCATCACACATATCCTAGATTCAATTGGTCAGGTGGTCGGCCTACATGTGCATATAGTTGATCAGGCGATCAACCAAATATCTACATTAGCCGGTCCAGTAGTCAGCATTCCTGTCAGTCGGACGGTCGACCAACAATCGAATATAGTTTGGTTGTGGATCGACCATCCCAAAAATCAACTACGAGTTGGATGCATAGGTGTTCGAGTGAATCATCCTTGTCCAATCGACTTGACAATACCAATTTGACGGAGTCAACTCTAACAATCGATGGTTACATGTGGACAAGATCTTCCCAATTATGTGGAAGTTGGTTAGAACTTGAGGCTATAAATAGCAGACCCGTTATGTCATTATCATCAAGTGATTGAGTTAATATCGTATGGATATATCAAGATCTAATGTGCACTGTTATGTTCTTATCACAATGTGCTTTTCTTAAGCATTATAACAATGTCTTTAGACACCACCTTTTGTCTTCAAAAAAATTTATTCCCTCTTCGATTATCGACAAAATTGTCTATCTGTTTCATTGCAGGTTCCACCCCTTTCCCCAAAATGGTATTAGATTCGATGGTTTAAATCCTCACATGTCATATACAACCCTTGTGGATTTGGATCTGTTGTGTGGTTGAATATGGGCCAGTGGTTTGTTGATTGGAACCTTTGAAACAAATATTTTTGTCTAGATAGTGAAGATGGCTTCAAAGATTGATCTTGTTGTTATGAACGAATAAACTTATGCAGTATGGGCACTAGACATGGAAACCCTATTGAAGAGTAAAGGACTATGGAAGTATACAAATATTGCAATTCCATATCCAACAGATGATTTGGAAAATTTCATTGTTGATGAAAATAAGGATGAGGATGTTGGGGTCATCATGACCTATATCTTGTAAGATATTTGATTTCACCTCAGTGGAATCAACTTCTCTCATCAAGTATGGAGGAAGTTGAAGTTGTTTTTCAACCGATTCGATGAGAGATATGTCATGCAGTTGGAGAAAGAGTTGATCTCTCTCAATCCTCATTCTTTTGATAGAATAGAGGACTATTTGGTGCATGCCAAATAACTCCAGTTGAAATTGGGTGAATTTGGAAAAAACTATTAGAAGAAGGATGGAAAACTCATTAAGTTGGTCCTGATGAATTTGAGAACACCATTCGACCTTTGAATCTTTATATGTCCTTTTGATTACTAATTAGCATAGATTTCTTGAAGAATACAAGCTCGGTGGTAAACATCAAGCCCACTTGCTCAAGGGAAAGAGAAAGTCAGATCGCAGGAATAAAGTATGGTTTGATAAATCTACATAGAGACCTGGATGCCATGAATAGAAACCTAAGGGACAGACAAATTCCCCCCAGCGAATTCAAAATAAGAAGACATGTCAGTGTTGTGGAAAGACTGGAAAGGTGGATAAAGTATGTTGTAAGAAAATAGACGATTTAGAGGAGAAGGTTAAACCCATGGATGGAAATGTGTTCGTTGAACACCGACCTACTAATAATTTCGCCTTACAAGTTGGAAATTATTACACCTTGATGTCTCATTCTACACAGAAATATTGGGTAGTCAACTCTATGTGCACTCATCACATGGCTAAGGATGCCTCCTTGTTCACATGGTTGGATGAAGCTAAGGAGAAGAAAATCTATGTTGCTGATGATTTTTCTTTGGATGTTGTTGGTTGGGTGATGTTAACTATTGACATGGGAAAATTGTTGACATCTTTCATGTGCCAAACCTTATTGCAAACATGTTGTTTATTTCTCAATTAACACGGATATGTAAGATTGTGAAATTTTTGCTAGATCAATTATGTGCCCATGATTTGAAGAAAGGTAAGTCGATTTTCGTTGGAGGGCTTCTCGACTCAAAGGACAATCTGTATAAATTTTGTGACATGACCTGAACTAACAATGAACCAACTACTCTTGTTGCTCACACTAATGAGAGAAGTCAAATTTGGCATGAACAACTCAAAAACCTAATTTTCCAAAGTATGTAGGCATTGGCAACTCATAGCATGGTTGTTGGCTCACCCAAAGTGTTTCCCACTGAAGGAATCTATAAATGTCATTTTCTTGGAAAGCATCATCATGCATATTTTGACTCTAGTAAAGTGTGGAGAGAACATAACCTACATGATATAATTCATAGTGATGTATGTTGCATCAATATACCTTCACTAGCAATATATTTTAACTTTCATTGATGATTTCTCTCATTTCACATGGGTCTATTTTCTAAAGAACAAGAACCTTGTCTTTGAAAAAGTTCAAGGATTTTTGGGCATTTAATGAAAATCAATGTGGCTGACCCATCAAGTTCCTGAGATCAAACAATGGTGGTGATTATGTAAATCAACATTTTGAAGAATACCTAGTTCGATCTGGTTTTCAATGGCGGCGGTCAGTTCCTCACACACCTCAACAGAATGGCATTGTAGAACACAAGAATCAGTCTTTAATTGAAATGGATAGATATCTTTTGCAGGATAAATATCTACCTCCTCGCTTATGGGTTGAAGCGATGTATTGTGAAAACTATTTTCTTAATCCCATCTTGAATCGATTTGTTCTTTCCATGACTCCAGTTGAACGATGATGTGTTTCCTAGGCTCACATTTCCGATGATTGAAAAAAGAAGTTGGATGCAAAGATTCATGGTTGCATCATGATGGGATAATCTGAAGAGTCAAAATCCTATCGATTGTTTGATCCTGTCAAATGACAAATGATTATCATAAAAATTGTATGGTTTGATGAGAATTCTTATAGCATTAAGTTGTTGAATGCCTCCTTTGGATCACTGCAAGATGATCCCTTTTATGTTGTCTCCAAAATTGGTTCTCTTGTTCTGTTTTTTAGTCATTCAACTGGACAGTCGAACTTTGTTCATGTTTCGACTCAACTGTCAACCTCCATGTTGACTAGTCTATTGATCTTCATTTCGACTGGTCCAACACCTCTGCTTAATGAAAAATATATGAATTTTGATCAACCTAATACAATAAACCCTAGTTCACCTATTTATTGTCTACCCAGATTGGCTGGCAAGAAAATCGAAGCTCATGGATCTTATGTCGATGATGTCTCCTCCAGATGATAGACTTGAAGTCAAAAGCAACATGCCAACATTGCCTTGATGACTCGTGCACTTTAAACTTATGATATTGTTGCATACTTAGATACTGATCCAAATTTTATGAGTAGAGCGAAATGAATATAGATTATTAAAATATGCTTAACACAAAATAACATAGATATAGTAAAACAAGTTTTCTATTCAATAAGGAAATAAGTTGAAACTGTAAAATGCAGCGAAAAACAAGCTTGTTGGAATGGTGGCACCTTATCTCTGAGAAGAGATGTGACGGTTGTGCTCATTCACAAGAAGAGTATTACAATGAGGCTCTGAAGGCCGTTTTTACAATAAGAATGAATTCCAAAACCCTAGACATCCAAAAACCTAACCCTAGGAGATGAAGCACCAAAAGTCATGTGGGCCCCGTTGGGGTAAGCTAGTACACCAACTTCTCAAGGTCGTAACTTTTACATACGATCTTCGTTTTAGGTGCACAATAGTCCATTGGAAAGGTATATCCGAGGAATAAACATTTTTATTTATACTATGACTTCGAATACATATTGACTATGACGAGCCCTAAAAACGTTGTTTAGGGCCTCAAAACGGCCCCAGAAGTCAGGGACCTAAGAACTAGGAAAAAACAGCCAAACTGGAAAACTGCCAAAATGAACTACTTGGAATAGGTGGAAGGCCACCTAAATCCATATGGGTCAATCCTCCCCCCTTAGGAAGCAATGGTCTCCATTTCCTTGAGTTCCCCCATCAGATGAGGAAATTTCTTTTGAATTTGGCCCTGGGTGAGCCACTTGCCTTTGTGAAGCAGATGTCCTACTTTGACAACTCGATAAAGTTGGATCCTTTGTTGTTGAGTTCCCTTGATCTATGTGTAATGTCCCCACTTTGGGACATCACCACAGGGCAGAGATTTATGATGACCAGAGTAGCCAGATGGGTGCTAGAGCGAGTACAAGGGTATTTGAGAGACATTGTGGGGTCCAACTTGCATTGATGATCATATTACATCATTATGAGCCATTCCGCACAAGTTGGCTTTGGTTTCGTTGCATTCTGACGATTTCCATGATTTTGACTATTTTGAGCTATAAGTCAATGGAATTCACTGAAGAGGTCATTTTGGGCACATTACTTGGAGGAACCTCTCAGTGTAATAGCTCATTCAAATCGGGAGGAGAAACACGACAGGATGGGATGGCTAGAAGTGACTTTCGGTGGCCAGGGAAGCCACAAGGAGAGATAAGGAGCTTTTCAAAGGTAAAAAGGGTAATTAATTAATTAAAGTGATTTAATTAATTAATTAAATATTAATAAAATGAAAGTCACTTTGGAGGGACAAGGTGAGCCAAAAAGTATACAGGAAAGGCAAGGGCCTCTTATTAGGCATTCATGTATGATCTTATTTTGATTTCTAGCTTCTAGCTAGTGAGCCCAACATTGGGGGTTTTGAGGGTTTTGACTTAACAAACCCTAGAGGACGATTCAGTGGTGAAAGATTCCACCTAGCTTGTCCCAAGCTTGGTCTCAAAGCTGCAATATGCTCCCACACCATTTTAGTTCTAGATCTACTCAGTTGTAGGAGGATTCCACATCAGTTGCTTGTGCAGATAGAGAGAGGGCACACCAGTTGGGGGTTTCCAGCAAGGGGGGCGCACCATTCATTTAGGAGGGATTCGTCCTAGCTGAGGAGAAGGGATTCCGGGAATTCCAAGTATTGGGTTTCCTCTACAGGTGTCTTGGCATCATTCTTGGTGGTTTTCCGGAGTCTTTCAGTGGAGGATCGATTTGTATTGAGAGTGGGGCGTTTTCCCAAGAGTTGGGCGCACCATCATTTGGAGAGCAGTTAGATCTAAGGATCTAGCAAGCGTTTTGATGATTTGAGCACTTGGGTTCTCATTACAGCGTCCTAATCTATCATTTTGAAGAGTTTCAGGAGATTTGGAGGGTTCATTCACCTTGGCCGAATTATCTAGGGTTTCAGGCATCCAGTGGGGTGCACCATTCAGTGGAGGAGTTTAGATCTACAGAGATTGAGAGGGATCTTGGAGATTCGGGCACCTGGGTTGTTCTTACCATC
>ML779378.1:58111-68288 GCA_009831015.1 Picea engelmannii
TAACCCAGATTGCTTAGGGACGTCTCCCTTGGACTTGCCCTCCTGAATAGAAAGAGCCCCCCATCGAGGTGACAGTGGGTGGGGAAGCTCCTGTTACGCCGGTTTTAAGCTTTGACTCAAGCCATCTAAACCTTTCCTACAAATCGTGCGATAACAGTGTCAATTGCTCTGTTATCTTTGAGGTGTCCAGTAATGGTGGGAAATATGGTCGAAGGAGACCCACATTGAAGAATGTTTGCAAGCCAAGGAAAGGGGGAATGTTGAGTTCAAAATTATTGTCACCCACATCCTTGGTGATGGTGTATGTCCCATAACGGAGTGGGAGAAGCTTCCAATGGCCCCCTATAAGGCATTCTTTCTGCAAGTGCAACCAAACTTTGTCGCCCACCTGAAACTTATGTGGCACCCTTTGTTGATCATGGCGTTGCTTGCACTTGGCATTGGACTTCTGTAAAATATCCTCAACCTATAGGAAGATGTGTTGGATCCACTCAATGAACTGGGTGTGTTTGTCCACTTCTGGTGGAGTAGAGGACGAGTTGGCCGAGGTGGTCGCCAAAGGTAGTGCAATATCCACGGGGCCCAATGGTTGGAATCCCAACCCCACCTGAAAGGGTTTGTGTCCATTTGAGCTATGCAAGGCTCGGTTGTATCTATGTTGGACATAGGGAATACTCTCATCCCATGTGCGGGGGTTCTTGGAATTGTACATGCATAGATATGTACGATCATTCAATTGACGACCTCAGTTTTACCATTTGTTTGGGGGTGGAAGGCAATGGATTTGGTGAGCTTGGTGAGCTTGGTATCCAGCAGTGACCAGAGGCTCAACCAAAATGTGCTAAGGAACTGACTATCCCGATATGAGACAATGGTTTTTTGGATCCCAAAATGTACCCATATTCTTTTAAATAATAGCTTGGTAGTTTCCTCTGCAATGATGTTCTTCTTGCAGGTGACCATAATCACCATATTGGAAAAGCGATCAAAAACTACAAAAACACAGTCATTTTCCTTCTTGGTGGATGGGAGGACCGACATGTAGTCCATTGAGATGGATTGCCATGACCTATCAGGAGTAGGTAGAGGGGTTTACATGCCCTGTTTCTTAGTGGTCGGTTTGACAATAGCGCAGGCAATGCAGGGCATGATATACTTGTTGACATTATGTCAAAGTTTTGGCTAGTAGAAATGTTTCTGCAGCACTATCCTTGTCTTTTTGACGCCAAAGTGTCCTACCACCCGACTGTAGTGAGATTCCCAAATCAGCTTCGTGCACTCGCTTGATGGAACACAAAGATGGCCCAGACGACACAACAACCCATCCTTAAGATGGATATTAGTGACCACTGAGTTTGTGCCCAACATTTGGTAGGTGGTGGAGAAGTCAGGGTCTGTCTCATAGAGGTGGGGCCATCCAGAGGTCTCATGGTCGCAAGAGTCTAGCACCATGGTGAGTGTCGTGACTAGAGGTCGGCTGAGGCATTCAAAAACCCCATTGGTACTTCCTATTTTATACTTGATGTTGAGGTGGAATTGTTGTAAGTATGTGGACCACTTCTGATGGCAGTCATTCTGCAATTTTCCTTGGGTCTACATGAACTATAGTGGCTTGTGATCAGTGTGGATGATTGTCTCCTTCCCAAGAATGTAATGTCTCCTCTGGCGGCAGGCTTTCACAATGGAGTACATTTATTTTTCATAAGTAGGTTACTTACGGACAACATCTGATAGTGTCTCACTATAATATGCCACAGGGTGGCCATGTTGAGTGAGAACGACACCCACAACATAGTCTGAAGCATCTGTCTCAATCTTAAAGGGATGCTGCAGGTCCGGTAATGAAAGTAATGGGGATGATCACAAACGTTTCTTCAAATCATCGAAGGATTATTGTTGGGACAGGCCCCACACAAAGTTTTCCTTACCGCCACCCCTGGTTACTTAGTTGAGGGCCCATGCGATATGAGATAATCCCAACACGAACCTGAAATAGAAATTGGTGAGGCCCAAGAATCTCTGAAGCTTAGTGAGTTTGGTTGGGGTTGGCCAGTCACAGATGACCTGGATCTTAGTTGGATCCACATGCACACCATGTTGATCAATGATGTAGCCTAAGTAATGGACCCTGTCCATGCCAAATGAGCATTTTTCCAAGTTTTCATATTGTTTGTGTTGTCGTACGGTGTGCCGAACATGTTGAATATGTTGCAAGTGTTCCACCCAAGTATTTTTGTAGATGAGGATGTCATCTAGATACACCACTACAAACATATTGGTGAAAGTTCGCAAGATATCGTCCATCATCCTCATAAAAAAATTTGGAGCATTTGTCAAACTAAAGGGCATGAACAACCATTCAAAAAGACCTTTTTTTGACTTGAAGGCAGTCTTCCATACATCTGTCTATTCTATTTGGACCTGGTGGTAGCCAGACTTCATATCAATCTTACTGAAGTATTTGGCCCATGTGAGATGATCAAGGAGGTCATCGATTCAGGGAATCAGGTATTGGTTCCAGACTGTGATTTTATTCAGGGCCTGGTAATCAATGCAGAGTCGCAATGTCATGTCTTTCTTCTGCATCAGCATGATTAGGATCCCACAAGGCTATGATCTGGGATGGATATGCCCCTTGTGGAGCATCTCTTGGATCTGCCTCTTGATCTCCTCATTTTCTAACAGATATCAACAATAGACTATCCCATTGGGTAGCGGTGCGCCTGGGGTCATATTGATGGGATGCTTGACCTGGCAGTGTAGAGGTACCCCAGTAGGAGAGGAAAATATATCTAAGTATTCTTCCACGACCTTATCCACTTACTTCTGTTGTGTGGAGAGATCGACCATGGAGGCCTTGGATGTGGCTGGGATATTTCACTTACTTTGAGAGAGAATCACGAAGAAGACAAATTTCCCGGTGTGAGAGATGACCTTCCTGCATTGCTTGGCAGAGATCAAGGAAATAACACTAGGAGGGACTGCCTTGGGTATCTTGTACAATTTCTTCTTCAAATTAATAATAAAAATATGAGGCCTAGACTCATATACAACATGACGTTTCCATAAATAAGGTTGGACCAAAAGAACATGACAAAATTCGAGAGGAGAAACATCACATAATACCTCGTCTTTGAAGGGCTTGATGTCATATGACAATCAACACTGTTGACTGACGTAGAGATCACTTCCTTGGCGGAGCCATCCAATGGTGTAGATTTGTGGGTTTGATGTTGTCGAAAGGGCCAACCACTTGACAACCATTGATGAGACGAGGTTCTTCTGGCTACCGCTATCAATGATTAAGTGCAACGGGGTTCCTTTTACCCACATATGTGAATGGAAAATGCGTTTGCCTTCTTCTGGCTCGTTTGGTTTACCGGGCTGGGGCTTGGTGGTAACAATGGTGGCACTGGGTTCCATGTCAATGATCTGTCTTCCCCTTTCTGATTCTGACTCAGATTCAGAACCTGCATTTGATTCAGAGGCTTTCACTTCGGCCACCAACGATTTCTTTGAGCTACAAACAGTCGTGTTATTTTGAGGACTCTTACAGAAGTCGCACCACTTCTCGGTATCTTTCTTTGTATTTTCGGTGTCCTTCTTTGTTTGCGGCTTGGAATAATTTCCTGATACTTTCCATCTTTTCTCTGTCCTTTTTTATGTAGGTTGGCGCCTCCATTTCCTAGCTTTTGTTGTGAGGGGTTCCCAGGCCCAAATTTCTGCGTCTTTTGTTTCATCTTCTACTCAATTTTGATGACATATCAATAGGCCGCGCCCAAGGAAGAGATGTCTATAAATTCCATTTCAGTCTAGATGTATCTATGCAAAGCACCATGATACTTGAGCACTAGTGTTACAAGGGAAAAACTATATATGTCCAAGGGTAAACCACAACAGACAGGTATGACTGCAGAAAGCAACTCAATTCCATTGTGTGCTATATAAATTGATGTGCAAGATAAGAAAGAGGCATACCTCGATCCAACATTTGATGATGTTCCATTGTTGAGCACTTCGACCAAAATATTTATACCTACAATAAGTTCTCAAAAAACAAGCAAAGCAAGTATATAGTGATAATGTAAATGGGTTAGCACATCAGATAGCACAATCCATTAATAAACATTACAAACATGCCCATGGATAACAATCATATATTTGCACGATACCAATAGGACAAGAAAGGAGTATTTATATTAATAATTGATCAACAAAAGTGTCAACATTACAGACTTCCATGTCGGCACGGTTCAAAACCAAGGAACCAAGTTCCTTCCAACTGGGTCTCCACCACTTCAATCCTCCACCAAAGACAAGCTCAAAGGAGAGAGACAATGAGGTTCTCTCGACAATAGGGAAAGATCTTGGGGGTTGAACACTGTGTTCAGAATTGAGGGACAAAGGGATGCAGACTCAATATGAAATAATTTCTCCAGAGTAACTTTTCTCTCAAATTTGAATTCTTTCTCCTCCTTTCCATAGCTTGAAATTGTGCTCTTATAGCCTTCAAAGTGCAACTGAAGGGCCGAGTCGGGACATTTCCAGTATATGGAAGGCCAAGGATCGGAGATCTCTTTTCGTGACATCGAAACCTGACTCCATTTTTGTATTTTTTGGCACAAATCCCGATGTATGTGGGCTATAGTGGAGCAGCCTGCATATACGCTTGTTGTATAACTGATAGGGCATGTATATGTGGAAAAATGTTTATTTTTAGCTCTGGATTTATCAAAAAGGGATGATAAGCTTGCATAAGGAAATGGAAAAAGGCCCTCTATACAAGATAGCAATGGTGAGGAAAATATTGCTATAACAACTAGATGTCACTCTGAATCTTTGATACCTAGCTTGGTGTGTAGGGTATTAAAGATAGTTGTGAACTCTGGCACTACTTGGTCTCTTTCTTGCCGCAGTGTGGTCCATTTGGTATACAAGTTGTTATAACTTTCGACAAGGTAGTATTGTTCCTTAATAGAATCCATGAAGGATTCCCAGGTGGCCGAGACTATAAATAATGAAGGTTCCTCTGTTTCCTTTTGCTCACAGAAAGTTTCACACCAATCTTTGACATGGGGAATGAATTTGAGGAGTGCAAAAGTAATATTTTCTCTATTCGAAAAGTTATGGACAAAAAAATACCCTTCTAGTAGATTCAACCACTTGTCTACAATTTCTGCATCTATCTGACCTTCAAATATAGGGATATCGAAGTTAATTTGTACCTTGAAGGGGGTTATGCCTCTGCTCGAGGAAGATGTGTCGCCTATTGGTAGCCGTCGAAGGATTTGCATGAAACTATCTATTATCTCATTCCTCTGTTGCATGAGGGATTCCTTAAGCAACATTTTGAAGGATCTCATGTCCCGTCATATTTCTTTTCTCCTACCATGAGAGGTCGTTTGGTCATGTGAGATCTTTTGTCCTCAAGAGAAACAAGATCGAGACCCAATTCTTTTTACCCTGACCTTGTTGGGGACATGCATTAAGACGACAAGGAGTAGACCGCTCTGATACCACTGATCCGAATTTTATGAGCATAAGGAAATGAATGCAAATTATTAAAAGATTCTTAACACAGTATAATAGAGATACAATAAAACTGGTTTTCTATTCAATAAGGAAATAAGAAGAAACTATAAAATGAAATAGAAAACAAGCTTGCTGGAATGGTGGTGGCTTATCTCTAAGAAGAGATGTGACGGTTGTGCTCATTCGCAAGAAGATGATTGCAATGAGGCTCTGAAGGCATTTTTTACAATAAGCATGAATTCCAAAACCATAGACATCCAAAAACCTAACCCTAGGAGATGAAGTGCCAAAATTCATGTGGGCCCTGTTGGGGTGAGCTAGTACATCAACTTCCTAGGGTCGTAACTTTTGCATATGATCTTCATTTTAGGCACACGATAGTGTGTAGGAAAATTCTATCCGATAAATACACATGTTTCCATCAGACTCTAACTTTGTCTACATTGTAATCGTGGTGAGCCCTAAAAACATTGTTTAGGGCCTCAAAACGACCCTAGAAGTCAGGGACCTAAAAACTAGGAAAAAACTGCCAACTAGTTGGAATAGGTGGGAGGCCACTGACATCCATCTGGATCATAGATGTTGAAATACAACCTGAATGGAAACAGGCCATGCAGAAAACAATTGATTCTTTGTCGAAGAATCGTCACTTGGGACTTAGTTCCCCGACCACAAGGAAAGAACATTGTGAAGTGTCGATGGGTCTATAGGACCAAATTTACCTCTGAAGGTTTTTTTGAGTGACATAAAGCACCCCTAGTTGCAAAGGGATTTTCTAAAAAAGAAGGCATAAATTACACTAAAACCTTTGCCCCTGTTGCAAAGATGAACTCTGTTTGCCTCATTCTTTGTCTTGCTGCTTGTTTTGGATGGGAAATCTATCAAATGGATGTGAAGAATGCCTTCCTTCATGGAGACATATCTGAAGAATTTTTCATGGAACAACCACCTAGTTTTGTGGAAGATTCTAAATTGGTTTGTTGACTCAAGAAGTCACTTTATGGTTTGAAGCAGGCTCCCTGAGTTTGGTATGCTAAGATCGACAAGTTCTTTCTTAAACTTGGTTTCAAACATTGTGAATCTGATCACATATTGCATGTAATTCATACCAATGGAAATACCTTGATGGTTGTTGTATATGTAGATGATCTTCTTATTACTGGAAATAATAATGATCTCTTTCTTAGATTGAAGAAACAACTTGTTCACTCCTTTGACATCACAGATCTTGGTACTATGCATTAGTTTTTAGGTCTTCAAGTACTATCATTGTGTGATGGCCTTTTCATTTCTTATTCTAAATATGTAATGGATATTTTGACACGTTTTAAGAGACCTTTATTAATGGGGGGGTGTTAGAACATCAAGCATTCATGGTTTTTCAAACATCTCTTAGATTCAATCAGTCAGGCAGTTGACCTGCATCTAGATACAATATGTCAGATGATCGACCAGAACCCTACATTAGTCGGTCGAGTATTCAACATGCGTGTTGGTCAAAAAGTCGACCAACAGTCAAAGATAGTCAAGTGGTGGATCGACCAACCTATAAATAGACTGTGATTTGGACGCACAGGCGGTCAGATCAAGCATCCTTGCCGAGCCGACTTAACAACGTGGATTTGATGGAGTCACCTATAACAACTGACAGTTACATGTGGAAAAGATCTTCCTGATTCTATGGAAGTTGGTTAGATTTTGAGGCTATAAATAACATACTACTTGGGTCATTATCATCAAGCGATCAAGTTGATATCATATGGAGATATCAAGATCCAATATGCATTTTGATGTTCTGATCACAGTGCGCTTTGATTAAGTGTTGAAACAGTGTCTTTTGTCTTCAAAAAAATGTATTCCCTTTTCAATTATCTACATAATTGTTTGTCTATTTAGTTACAGGTTCCACCCGTTTCCCCAACACCTACACTTGAAATTTGAGTAAACCCATAAGGAGATAAGTCAAAAATACAAATAAGAAAACAATTTTATTTCAATCCCTTTGAAAAATCATAACTCGTTTTTTATTCTTTTAACTATTGTTTTATTATTTTCCTTAGGAGGCTTGTTTTAGACCTCAAATTTCCCCTAATGCAACTTGGAAAGTAATGGTAGTAAAATTTAAAAGATTTTTTTTGGCTAGGTAGATTATGCTTAAATAAATTAAGAATGTTGTTGAGTTTGAAGTAAGTAAAGATGACTGTGAAATAACACACCAACGAATTTTATAGGCATTCAATAAGGTTTAGACAAAATGAGGAAAGTCTAGAATCCATTGCTAGTTATGTAAATGATTTTATTTATGCAATTTAAAATGAATTTGATGTGTTGAATTTTTGTTCAATTGCAGAAGCTTATCAAGCAACCTTGAGAATTGAAAAGAAATTACAAAGAAATCAATAGACCATGAAAAAATGCCAAGTATTATGGAGAGGATAGATGATGGAAAATAAAGAAGAAGGTGAAACAAGATCCATGATTTTGGACCAACTTGTTAAAAAAAGATTTGATGTTGATAAAGGAAGAGAGTTAGCAAGAGGTAAAGATAAAGGAGGTAAATTTGAAGGTATTTGATTCATATTTGGAGTGTAAGGCCATATGGAAATTGAATGCTCATAATTTTTGAAGGAAGAATACAAGAGGGAAGAAATCATATTGTTGAAGTAGAAGCAATAATAGAAACAACTGAAGTGATTGACATTGGGTTAGAGCAAGTGGAAAATTTGATGATGAATAAAATATTGTTGTAGATTGAGAAACATGTTGACAATGAATTGAACATAGGAAGCTAATCTAAAGAATGAGATGCAATATAGGAACTAGTGATGTAATTTGGTCATTGATTTTGGTATTCAAAAATTTTGGTGTCTACTGATGTTGTTCAGAAATTAAACTTGAAGTGTACACCTCATCCAGAAGTATATAGAGTGCCATGTTTATAAAATAGGCATAAGGTCACTATGAGAGAGATGTGCTTGATTAATTTTAATATCGGGGGTTATAGTGATAGCATTTTATGTGATGTTTTTTCCAAGGATGCTTGCCACATTTTGTTGGGAAGGCCATGGAAGTTTAATAGAACAATTATGAATGATGGGAGAAGAAACACCTACCAGTTTGAGAAATATGGGAAGAAATTTAACTTACATCATTTTTATTAAGAAGTGGAGAAAGCTCGGAAAACGATGCTAAGTCTAGTGTTGGCATGTGTGAACTAAGTAGAGAAATAAGGACTTGTGAAGGAATGAGCTAGATAAAATAAAGAGCAGAGCATTGATGCTACAACATCAAAAAATTTGAAGGAGGAGAATATAGGATTTTGTCATTTCCATAATGTTTTGTGTTTCGGTATATTTGCAAGAAATGCAACATAGAAGGTGAACGATGTGACCATGAAGGAGACAACCATAAAATACGAGGATATTGGTAGCAAAGTTAATAGTGAGAAGATGTTTGTACTTGTGCAATCAATGTTGTAAGCATTTGGAATGGTTCCTAAGAGGGAGGATGGGGAGGTAATAAACAACATTGAGAGGGAGAAAATAATAGAATTGAGGTCCATTGAGTTAAAGGAAAAGGGGGAAATGAAACACCATGGACTTCAGTTGCAAAGAATGGAAGAAAAGATAAAGAGTGGAGTTCCACCCGTTTCCCCAACACCCACACTTGAAATTTGAGTAAACCCATAAGGAGATAAGTCAAAAATACAAATAAGAAAACAATTTTCTTTCAATCCCTTTGAAAAATCATAACTCGTTTTTTATTCTTTTAACTATTGTTTTATTATTTTCGTTAGGAGGCTTGTTTTAGACCTCAAATTTCCCCTAATGCAACTTGGAAAGTAATGGTAGTAAAATTTAAAAGAATTTTTTTGGCTAGGTAGATTATGCTTAAATAAATTAAGAATGTTGTTGAGTTTGAAGTAAGTAAATATGACTGTGAAATAACACACCAACGAATTTTATAGGCATTCAATAAGGTTTAGACAAAATGAGGAAAGTCTGGAATCCATTGCTAGTTATGTAAATGATTTGATTTATGCAATTTAAAATGAATTTGATGTGTTGAATTTTTGTTCAATTGCAAAAGCTTATCAAGCAACTTTGAGAATTGAAAAGAAATTACAAAGAAATCAATAGACCATGAAAAAATGTCAAGTATTATGGAGAGGATAGATGATGGAAAATAAAGAAGAAGGTGAAACAAGATCCATGATTGTGGACCAACTTGTTAAAAAAAGATTTGATGTTGATAAAGGAAGAGAGTTAGCAAGAGGTAAAGATAAAGGAGGTAAATTTGAAGGTATTTGATTCATATTTGGAGTGTAAGGCCATATGGCAATTGAATGCTCAGAATTTTTGAAGTAAGGAAGAATACAAGAGGGAAGAAATCATATTGTTGAAGTAGAAGCAATAATAGCAACAACTGAAGTGATTGACATTGGGTTAGAGCAAGTGGAAAATTTGATGATGAATAAAATATTGTTGTAGATTGAGAAACAGGTTGACAATGAATTGAACATAGGAAGCTAATCTAAAGAATGAGATGCAATATAGGAACTAGTGATGTAATTTGGTCATTGATTTTGGTATTCAAAAATTTTGGTGTCTACTGATGTTGTTCAGAAATTAAACTTGAAGTGTAC
>ML779378.1:69182-83896 GCA_009831015.1 Picea engelmannii
AGGATGCTTGCCACATTTTGTTGGGAAGGCCATGGAAGTTTAATAGAACAATTATGAATGATGGGAGAAGAAACACCTACCAGTTTGAGAAATATGGGAAGAAATTTAACTTACATCATTTTTATTAAGAAGTGGAGAAAGCTAGGAAAATGATGCTAAGTCTAGTGTTGGCATGTGTGAACTAAGCAGAGAAATAAGGGCTTGTGAAGGAATGAGCTAGATAAAATAAAGAGCAGAGCATTGGTGCTACAACATCAAAAAATTTGAAGGAGGAGAATATAGGATTTTGTCATTTCCATAATGTTTTGTGTTTCGGTATATTTGCAAGAAATGCAACATAGAAGGTGAACGATGTGACCATGAAGGAGACAACCACAAAATAAGAGGATACTGGTAGCAAAGTTAATAGTGAGAATATGTTTGTACTTGTGCAATCAATGTTGTAAGCATTTGGAATGGTTTCTAAGAGGGAGGATGGGGAGGTAATAAACACCATTGAGAGGGAGAAAATAACATAATTGAGGTCCATTGAGTTAAAGGAAAAGGGGGAAATGAAACACCATGGACTTCAGTTGCAAAGAATGGAAGAAAAGATAAAGAGTGGAGTAGATAAAAGGAAGTGTGTTGTCAAGAGATTGAAGGACATGTTGTGGATGTTAGAAGTATATATTGGTAGAGAGGGATGGCTAGTCTACAAATGTTTTTCACCTAACTCTTGAGCAAGATGCTATTTTTTTTTCCAACCAGTGGAGTATGATGCAAAAGAATCCTTGGTTAAGTAAGCTATCCTTTATGGATATAAGCATGCCTACTTTTCACTAGGGGTGCATTTTAAAGTTCAAAGCATGCATTTTCCTTAATTGTGGAAATAAAAGCATTTTTGTTTTCTAGCACTAGACATGGAGTCATGGCACAATATGAAAATAACTTGTAGATAATTGAATGAAGAACTCATACCAACTTACAAAACCTTATTTGGATCCCTAACATTGCCTCGACGTGAAATTTTGTGATGATGGCATGCATTTTATGGAAAATGCTAACACTATGTTAGAGGGTAGCTTTGAGTGAAAATTGTGTGCATTTGAAGTTGAATCATGAAAATATAAGACATGGATTTTGGGCCCAACATGGCATTTTAACGAGCAATGTATATTGCTTCCTTAAATCATGCATGAGGGAGGTTGGACATGCATTTTTGTAAGGCCTCATAGGTTTTTTGGACATTTAGTTAAAAAAGGAACACAATTTTAGTTTTTTTGGTACAACATCAACTTTTGTTTGTTCAAATTGAGAAATCTGAAAATGTAAGAAGGTGAGAAATGATAAACTGCACATTTTACAAGTTAAACCACGTGAATAAATTAATTTTGGGAGTGCATTTTAGTGAAGGTCAACTTTTGTCAAAATTACATAAGTAGTTGACTTGGTAGATTTGTTATGGATACACATAGACAAATTTGGAAATTTGAGACATGGATTTTGTTGGAAACACAAAAATATATGGATGACAAGTCTCAATTTTTAAATAGAATAGTTGTATGAATTTTTGCATACATTATTCTAATCCCTGTCACGTAGATTTGTACTTTGTTTTTAACAATATATAGAAATTTTAGGAAATTTAATTCAAGTTTGACATTTTTAGTGGATTTTTGTATACACTGGCAATATAAAGGGTTGTATTTTGAATTTGAACAATCAGGGTAGTTGAAAGGACAAAAGTCAAGAATCACGTGCACAAATATGAAGATTGTAAATAAACAAAGGACCTTTGGCTCTCATTTGATTAAGGGTTGTGTAGTGTTTGTTGTTGTGAGGATCCAAAGACTTATGCATAGGTTCTAAGAATGCAATGAAGCATAAAAGAATTTCCATATTAACTCAATAAAGTAGTGGAGATTGTTGATGAAATTATTCACCATAATTTTTTGTGATAACATATTGTGTTATTATTAATGCATTCGCAAATATGTGATTTATTGTGAACGTTTCCACTGCATGACTTTGAGTTGCATACCATAAACACTACATCATATTAGATATCCAAGTTCTTCCTAAAATCAAATGGGACACTTGATTCCATCTCATCCTATGAAATATGTTGATTTACAACCACAAAATAGTGACTTGCAATTGCCACTAATCTTTCTTCCATATACTTAGAACAAGAAAATTCTATTTAAGTTATGGACCTCTAGAAACTTGTATCAATTGAAGAAATTAACGTAACCGGTGGAAGAAAGACCCAACCATTAAAATCACATTGGGATTATGACCAACGATTCAATTTAATCTTCCTAAGAAATCCTTGTGTTTTCCATGTTTCCTTAGAAAAGCTAACATAAATCCTAATTATAAACCTTATCTTTCATTATAGAATTTGGAAATCATGGCTTCTTTAGGTTGATAACCCTAAAACAAGGATTCCCGCATATTTCAATTGCCTTGGGTTTTGTAAAATACCTCTACCTTTTGTTTGCTTCTCCTACACAAGTGCCAAGGAACATGCTTTCAAATCCTCACCACCTCTGATTGAAATATATTTTCTCAATTGGGAATGAGAAAATCTATGAATACCCCAAGTGGCATCCACTATGACCATTAACCTCTTCCTATTAATTGTGTAACAAAATACCAAAAAAAAAATATTTTCTTTGTTTATATGCTTTTTATTTTTGTTTTCTAGATTTCATTTATTTAGTTATTTTTTCCCCTCAACTTTATTTCCTTTGATCAATTTTGTTTGTAATCAAAATTCATTGATAAGTCATCATTGAACCACTCGTATGATTATGTTATCATTGATTGATAGGTTGAGCAAGTCGCATGAATGAAGTGGACATTGTAGGGATGTTCTGACTTATCTAGGTTTCAAACATGAAAACAAAGGTATAAATTCTTTAATTTGCACTTAGATTCTTCCTAAGCATTCTTAATTGTTTCTTACTTCATCCCCTTTCAAATTTATGGTATTGTAAATCTAGTGCTTACCACCTTGCTACTACGTTTATGACAATGTTAATTTCAATATAAATATTTTGTGTCATTCTTGGCCTTAGAAGTGGTTGTAGCTCCCAATAAACCCTTATCATGTTGATATATTGATGCTTCTAAACATCATATAGTAATGGTGATCTTGGGGATTTAACTTTATTACTACAATTGAAGTTTAAACAATGGTATAGGAAAGTGTAAATGTATCCACATTTAGGATGCCATTTTTATATGTTATGACATTGATATATCAATGTCTTAGCAACATTTTTACATTTTTATTGTATCCATGTAAAAATCATAAATGAATTATATGTGCATATTTGTGTGGTGTATTCTTATCAAGTAAACATATAAAATATTATGTTTTTCCATAGATGAAAATAAATAGAATTATGGAATTATTGAATTGCAGAAAAGGGAATACTGAAAATGTAAATATAGTATTTAGGTTAAAAGGGGGGAAATGAAATATTAAAGCATAGTACTTATGTTAAAAAGGAAGCATGCACTTTGGTTAAAAACGGAATATTTTGTACCTCTATATACTTAGATGTGATGAAAACATAATATTCCCTAAATCAAAATTAAGAAATTCCCAATGGAGGTGATGCTAATGCACAAGAAATCTAGAGAAAAGTTGAGGAAATTCTCAAAAGAGTTGAGGTTAAGGTTGGTGATATCATTTTTGATAAATTTGATGATTTAGAACATTATAACACATGTTGAAACCTCGGTACAATAAAATCAGCTTGAAAATATACTAACTACACATACTATAGTCCATGCAAAAAATGCAAGTGTTTTAAGACAAGAAGAATTTCAATATCAATAGTTAAAATGCATTGTTAGAAACATGGGCACCTACTAGAGAGGTTTGAATATTATCCAATGGTGAGATCACAAGTATTTTCTAACACACACACACACACACACACACACACACACACACACACACACACACACAATATATATATATATATATATATATATATATATATATATATATATATATATATATATATATATATTTATGCCAGGGAAGGCCAAAATATAATGGAAGATAATGATGGGATAAATAGTTTGATTCATGACACATTTTCACCTATGGATGATGATGCTAGGATACATGATAACCCTCTTATTGATTTAGCAAATAAACGCCTATATGAACAGTCAAAGACATGTACTTTCTTCATGATTTTGTTGTTACTGAACTTGAAGGTCTTGAATGGTGTTTCAAACAAAATTTTCACTTAGATCATAAGGTATGAAATGATTTATAAATGTTTAAATTCATGATCATTTTAATATACTATAATAAGGATGCAACCACTAGTATTTGAAAAAAAAAATCATTTGTTGTAAATTATTAGTTGATATTCTGCTACCAAATCCAAATACTTTTCCATGCACATTCCAACAAGTGCAGTCCCTTATGAAACATAGAGGAATGGGGTATCAAACAATTGATGCATGTCCTAATGATTCAATGATATATTATAGAGAAGGGAAAGTAGATTTTAAGTAATTCGCCAAATATAAAATTAGTAGATATCACATTGACCAAGTGACAAAAATGTGCCCTGGAAGGTGTTGATTAAGGTTGCTTGTCATTGATGTCAACCCTTGAAGAAAGTCAGGTAACACAAAGGTTTGGGTAATGGACCCAAGTTTGTTTGATGTAAAGATGACTCATTATTGTCTTGTCATGGTTGATAAGAAGTACAAATGGATGAACTCCAAAGTGGTCCCCTTATGGTGAAATCCCTCACAGGGAGACGCTTTGCGGATTGAGTTATCCTAGAAGTATGGTTAGAGAACCCATGCTTAATTGTGGAATAATTAGATGAAGATTAATGAATTTGTTAGTGAAACTATCCTAGATGGATATTTATTGTCATGCCATTTCTGGTGGTATGTGGAACGTCACATAACTCCTCACGGTTAGAGAGTTATGGCCATGTGAAGTTGGAGAACCCTCATGAGTCATCTAGAAGCCCCTAAAAGTCAAAGTGTTTGCAAAAGAAATTATTTAAATAATAAAGTTAATGGAGAAATCCCTAAAATAAGGAAAGTAGAATGCTACATGAAAGTATAAATAAGAGGAAAGGTTCTCTCATTTAATCGCACTTGAACACATTGAATATGTTTTATTGTGTGAGGATTATTGCAAGTACTCATTTATACATCTGAAGTTGTGAAAGTCTGAGGTAGTATGAAGGGTGATGATGAAATTCTCGGAATTACAACGAATACAAAAAAACCCTATTTTCTGAGGTGTAGATGGGCTGACAATGTATTAGGGTGTGTACATATTGAGGTGTACGTGGGATGACTGTGTATTAGGGTGTGTATGTATGCGGGATGGCAGTGTATTAGGGTGTGTACATGTTGGTAAAGCCATGGAAACGTGAGAAGATGAAGATGCAGAGGTTCTAGATTCTAAGATCAAGCTCTAAGGAAGGTCTACAGTGCTCGGATACATCAGATCTATCCATTGGTTCAAAAGGTATGTCTTATTTCTATGAATAGTTGGATTTTGATGTATGCATGAGAACTAGTTATGGAGATTTGAGGATTCTCCCTAGAGAGACTAGTGGTTGCATGGGATATTCTGCATAAGTCAGATCTACATAAATACAATGTTGGTATATTTATCATTGATACTTATTGTTGAGGCACATCTTGTATTTCTTGGCATATGGATAAGGGTTTGAGGTACACGGTTGAGAGCTTGTATTTGTGAAATGGTTGATGTATTGAGAGGATGAATATCAGAAATGGTTTGATGAGTAGATCATGTGAGGGTTATTATACTTTTTCATGATTACACACACCTATATGGCACATGACTAGAGAGAGATATATATGCTTTGGGTAAAGTTTATGTATGAGGATGCATGTACAGGGTAAAGTTACAGTTTGGATACAGTGACATGTTATAGATCTATGTGAAAGAAGTTACACAGGGTAAGAAGTTTTTAGAAGAAAGAAAACCCTAGTTTTCATAAGGCATACGCAGGATTGAATAATAGTTTGGTCGCGTACATACACGGGTTGCATAACAAATAGGGCACGTACATACACATGCTGCAGCACTACAAGTCGTGCACCTGTTGTATTTTTGTTGATACATGTTCAGTTCTGGTACAGATTGATAACAAGGCAGTTGTACAGGTTGGATGCAGGTTAGTGGTGCAGGTTGATACAGTTGTACATTGCTATATCTCTTAGTGATAGTGTGACAGTGGTTTCTTCATTCTACTTCAACTTCAGGGTGATTGGATGGGGCAAGGATAGGTGGTTTTAGACACCTTCTGGTTGTAGCTGGAGAATTTAGGGGGTTGTAGCCTCCTTCTGGTTGTAGCCAGAGAATTGGGGAGTTGGAGCTTCCCTCAGGTTGTAGCCTCCTTCCAGTTGCAACTAGAAAACAAAGGAATTCGGTGCTTCCAATGAATGTAATTCTTCAAGACATATAAGAAATAACATTATGTGGTTTTCTCCCGCTTTGGGTTTCCACGTAAAACACTTGTGTATTGTGTATGTGTATGATTGTTCATTTGTTCATTTCTTATTTATTCTGTAGTTATTAAATGATAATGCTACATTGATATAACACTTGGATTATATGGTTAAAAATGATTAAATTGCTCTATTACTTATTCACCCCCCCTCTCAGTAATCCAACAATTGGAATTAGAGCAGGTTCCTTTAGAAATCAGTTTAACCACTAAAAGGTAGATCATGGAGAGAAACAACTTGTATACAAATGGAATACCACAGTTTGATGGACAAAGCATGTGTTTTGGAGCATAAGGATGAAGACATATATACAGGCACAAGGATTTGAAATTTGACAATCAATTGTAGATGGATACATAGTACCAATAGTTCCGTCAACAAAAGACAAAGCAGTGAAACTCAGTCAGAATAATTCCAAAGCCACAAATGCACTTCTGAATGGTCTTGGTGAAACAATATTCACCAAAGTTTCACATTGTAAATCTGCTAAAGAGATTTGAGACAAACTTCGAAACATTTATGAAGGAGATTCAAAATTCAAAGAAGCAAAGCTTCAAACATACAGAGGTCAGTTCAAACAACTAAAGATGAAGGAAGATGAGAATATTGCAGCTTACTTCTTACAAGTTGATGAAACAGTAAATGTAATCATGAGATTGGGAGAATAAATAAAAGAATCGGTAATTGTTCAAAAGGTACTAAGATCTCTTCCTATGAGATTTGACCCTAAGATATCAGCACTAGATGAAAGAGAAGATCTAAACTCAATAAGCATGGATGAACTACATGGAATATTCACAGCATATGAATTTAGAACTGAATAGGAAAATCCAGATGTAAAAGAAGAAGCCTTCAAAGCATCGAAAAGATCAAAGAAAAAGGGAAAGCAACAAGAAAAATAACATAGAAGCAGTAGTGACGTTTCAGAAGATGATAAAGAAGTGGCCAACTTTGTCAGAAGACTGAACAAGGGAACCGACGATAGGTATAGAGGTAAGATTCCTTTAATTTATTTTAATTGTGATGGTATTGGTCATTTTACTAACAAATGTCCTCATAAGAAAAGGAGAAATGATGAAGGTGACTCAAAAAGAAAAAAAACATATAAAGGCAAAAGAACCACAAAGAAAGTTTTCAAGAAAATTTTATGCACCAAAGAAGACATCTCATCATCAGATGAACATGAAGTCAGTGACAGTGAGACAGAAAGAGTTATATTCATGGTAGTATAAGACTATGAAAAGGAAGACTATGAAGTTGAATATGAAGAAGCCGAAGAAGAAATTGAAGAGGTAGAAGTTGACTACCGAGAAAAATTGATGAGTGCCATAGAATTTATCAGAAGAGAAAAGAGGAAAAAAAAAGGCTACAAGCGAAACTAGACAAGAAAGAAGACACTCGGGAAATAGAACAAATGATCACAAATTTGAAGGATCAAATTTAAGAAGATAAAATAATTGAAGAAGCACTCAAAGAACAACTATAAGGAAGAGACATGATCATTGAAATTTTGGAAGAAGAAATTGTCACATTAAGAAAGGATCTTCAAAAGAAAAATATGCAGAATAACTCAAAAGTTTTGAATAACATTATCCATAGTCAAAGGCTTAATCATGATAAGTTCGGACTTGGATATAATTATATAGAAAAGGGATCAAGCTCCAAAACAACAGAACAAGAAACATATCCAAAAATATATGCAGAAACAATCAAAGGAGATAGGAAGGTCTACAGAGAAAATTACAGGGACACTCCTCCACCAAGAAGATTCGGTTTTCAGAATCAATGACCGACAGAAACAGATAGGTCTCAGGAAGAAGAAGGATTCATAAGAGAACCTCCTTTCAAAATATCTTCAACTCCCAGGTATCAAACTATCTTTTTTGGTTTATGTTATGCATGTAATAATTTTGGACATAAATCTAAAAATTGCAGAGCTAACAGCAGGAACATAAACAACTTTGAAAGTCATACACAAAAGGGTTATCCAAGAAGGGATAGTGAAACACAGAGAAGAAGTTACAACAATTTTGAATCATTGAGCAATTAAGTGGAATTATACAAGTGTAACAACTTTGGACACATGTCCAAAGATTGTAGAATGACAATCCCTCCTAGAGAACCACAACATAACAAAAACAATCACAGACAGGAACCTCAGAAAAGGACATGGATAAGAAAGCATAATCAATATAGCAATGAAGAATGCAGACTCACTCTACAATATAAATAGAAGAAACGTGGTTGGTATGTTGACAGTGGTTGTTTAAAACACATGGCAGGTGATAGAGACATGTTTCTTACATTAAGAAAGGAAACAGATGGACCAGTCTCCTTCGAAAATGATGATTAAGCTAAAATCATTGGAAAAGGCACAGTCAGAATTGGGAACAAGAATACAAAGGAAAAAAATGTTCTACTAGTAGAAGATATGAAACATAATCTTCTAAGTGTGAGTCAAATATGTGACCAAGGTCATAAAGTTACTTTTGATTCACAAAAGTGAGAGATAAGAAAAGAAGGTTCAGGAAAATTGATTGCTACAGCTGTGAGAAATTCAAGCAACATATATGTGTTAAGTGAAATTGGAAATTAAAAGTGTTGTCTAGGAAAGGAAGATGAAATTTGGATATGGCATAGAAGAATGGGTCACATACATTTTTATAACCTTGTCAAAGTCAACAAAAGAGAAGTAGTCAGAAAAATGCCCCAGATCACGAAACCAACCAACACTTTATGCAAGCATTTTCAACAAGGAAAGAAAACAAAGATCGGGTTCAAATCAAAGGAATATTCAACGAAAAGACCACTGGAAATTTTTCATAATGATCTAGTTGGACCAACTACAACAAAGGGCTTAAAATTTGAGAAATATTTTATATAATTATTTGATGATTATACAAGAATGATTGCAGTTTGCGTTCTCAAGAATAAGTCAGAAGCTTTTGAAAACTTCAAGATCTACAAGGAAATGGTTGAAAATGAAATGGATTCAAAAATCAAATGCTTGATATCTGATAATGGAGGAGAGTTCACTTCAAAGGAATTTATGGAATACTGTAGCAGAAATGGAATAAAAAGGCAATTCTCCGTTGCTAGGACACCTCAACAGAATGGAGTTGTTGAAAGAAAGAACATGACAATATA
Organism: Picea engelmannii; assembly: GCA_009831015.1. Lineage (NCBI taxonomy): Eukaryota > Viridiplantae > Streptophyta > Pinopsida > Pinales > Pinaceae > Picea > Picea engelmannii. Next base: position 78,852 of record ML779378.1, read on the forward strand.
GGAAATGGCTTGAACAATGCTAATGGATTCCAAATTGATAGATATTTTTTGGACACAGGCAGTGCATACAAAAATTCACATTCAAAACAAGGTAATGCTCAACAACAACACTGACAAAACTCCCTACGAGCTATGGAAAGGAAGACAAGAAAATGTGAAGCACTTCAGAGTTTTTGGAAGCAAATGATACATCAAAAGAGAAGATGGTAGAATGGGAAAGTTTGACTCTCATGTGGACAAAGGAGTACTTGTTGGTTATTCAAGTACAAGGAAATCATACAAGTGTTACAACCTGATATTGAACAAAGTTGTGGAAAACATCAATGTAACAATTGATGAAACAAGTCGACAAGAATTAAAAGAAGAAGAAAATGAATCAATGGAACAACTTTATGAAGAATAAATAGAAGATGAAAAAGAATGGGAAGATGAAGAAGATCCAACAGAATCATAAGAGAAAGTTCAGTAAGTGCCTCCAAAAACACCTAGTAGATGAGTATAGAAGAATCATCCTTCAGATCAGATTATCGAAAACAAAGATGCAGGAGTTGAGACTAGAAGAAGAATGAATTCACCAGAACAAATGCACCTAGCACTCACATCTACGATTGAACCAAACTATTTTGAAAAGGCCAAGAAGGATGAATTTGGAATAAGGCCATGAATGAAGAATTTGATCAAATAGAGAAAAATGACACTTGGGAATTGGTTCCAAGACCAAAGGATAAGAATGTGATTGACACAAAGTGGGTATACAGGAATAAATTGAATGATTATGGGCAGGTTACAAGGAGGAAATCTAAATTGGTATGTAAAGGATATGCACAGGTTGAAGGAATCGAATTTGAAGAGACATTTGCCCCAGTTGCCAGAATGGAAGCAATCTGATTGCTTTTATCTTATGCATGCTCCAAAAATATTAAAGTGTATTAGATGGACGTAAAATCAACCTTTTTGAATGGGGAACTTGAAGAAGAAGTCTACATTGAACAACCATAAGGATTCAATTTGTCAGAGAACACAGATTATGTGTGTAAATTAAAGAAGGCCTCATATGGTCTAAAACAGGCTCCTAGAACATGGTACTCTAGACTGGATAAATATCTACAACAGGCAGGGTTCAGAAAAGGAACTGTAGAAAACAACCTCTACATCAAGGTAAGTCAAGATAGTATTTTATTAATTGAAGTTTATGTTGATGATATTATTTTTGGTAGTGATGATGACAGGTTAAGCTAGAAATTTGCAAAGCATATGCATAATGAATTTGAAATGCCATTACTTGGAGAACTATCCTTCTTTTTGGGACTTCAGATATGTCAAAGAAACCAAGGAATTTTTATTTCTCAAACCAAATATATCAAAGAAATGATAAAGAGGTTTGGAATGGAATATTGCAAACCAGTTGCAAGTTGAACAAAGATGATGATTTAAAGTCTACAGATCAGAGGAAATATAGGTCAATGATTGGTAGCCTACTATATGTGATAGCATCCAGACCAGATTTAATGCAGGAAGTTAGACAGGTGGCACGATTTCAAGCAACACCAAAGGAATCACATGTATTAGAAATAAAGAGGATTTTCAGATATCTCAAAGGAACATAAGAGTTTGGATTATGGTATCCAAAAGGAAAGGATCTATCACTTATTTCCTACACAGGTGTAGATTGGGCAGGTTGTATTCATGACCGATGAAGCACCAGTGGGGAAGTGTTATACTTGGGTGAGTGTTTAGTATCATGGATAAGAAAGAAACAATCAACAATATCTTTATCTACAGCCGAGGGAGAGTATATTGCAGCAACAACATGTTGTACACAAGTTATTTGGATGAAAAAAACTATGATAGATATACAGGTTGAGTATGATAAGCCCATTCCAATCTATTGTGAGAATACAAGCACCACCAGTATCTCAAAGAACCCGATGATGCACTCCAAGACGAAGAACATTCCAATCAAGTATCACTTTCTATGGGAACAAGTTGCAGAAAATAACATCGGAGTTGAGTATGTGGGAACAAAAGAACAAGTGGTAGACATATTTAAAAAACCACTTTCATGGGAATACTTTGAGTATGTTCGCCAGAGACTCGGAGTTATTTCTAGTACAAAATGAATGCTTTTGAATGCTTATCTTATATGTCTTAGATGTACATGAGGAAGCACCATAAAGAGGAAAGTTCAGTTAGGGGGAGTAGCCCCGGATGGAAAGATACCTTTTCCATTGATGACAAAGGGGGAGATATTTATAAGATGCAGATGACAGAGGCATGATTCTAGGGGGATCAAAGGTCACATAGATGCAGAGGAAAGAGACATGGTTACAGCGGGAGCATGAGTGATATGACTTTAGTATTGCATGACATGATTTCAGTATTGCATCAGAGTGTTGCCATCAATGACAAAGGGGGAGATTGTTGATTAAGGTTGGTTGTCATTGATGTCAACCCTTGAAGAAAGTCTGGTAGCAAATTCTGGTAGCACAAAGGTTTGGGTAATGGACCCAAGTTTGTTTGATGTAAAGATGAATCATTATTGTCTTGTCATGGTTGATAAGAAGTACAAATGGATGAACTCCAAAGTGGTCCCCTTATGGTGAAATCCCTCACGAGAATAGGCTTTGAGGATTTAGTTATCCTAGAAGTATGGTTAGAGAACCCATGCTTAATTGTGGAATAATGAGATGAAGGTAAGCTAATTTGTCAATGCAACTATCCTAGATGGCTAGTGCTTGTCATGCCATTTCCAGTGGTATGTGTAACATCACATAACTCCTCACGGTTAGAGAGTTATGGCCATGTGAAGTTGGAGAACCCTCATGAGTCATCTAGAAGCCCCTAAAAGTCAAAGTGTTTGCAAAAGAAATTATTTAAATAATAATTTAATGGAGAACTCCCTAAAATAAGGAAAGTGGAATGCTACATGAAAGTATAAATAAGAGGCAAGGCTCTCTCATTTAATCACAGTTGAACACATTGAATATAGTTTCTTGTGTGAGGCTTATTGCAAGTACTCATTGATACATCTGAAGTTGTGAAATTCTGAGGTAGTACGAAGGGTTGACGATGAAATTCTCGAAATTACAACGAATACAAAAAAAAACCTATTTTCTGAGGTGTACGCGGGTTGACAGTGTATTAGGGTGGGTACATGCTGAGGTGTACGCGGGCTGACAATGTATTAGGGTGTGTACGTAAGTAGGCTGGCAGTGTATTAGGATGCATACATGTTGGTAAATCCATGGAAATTTGAGAAGATGAAGATGCAGAGGTTCTAGATTCTGACATCAATGATCTAAAAATGAAGAAGACTTGTATTCTTGAAAATATTTGCAAGTAAAATTTATGTGTTAAAAGAAAATAGATCAACTTTGAAACACATCATTAATAGGATTTAGTCATTCAAGATGCATATAAACAACAGCATAATCAATGAACAGAAAACACATAGCACAACAAATGATAAATGAGTTCACCCCTCTCTTGGGCTACATCTCCTGGTGTAGCTTCCAATGGATCATTTGTATTATTTGCTCAAAGTGATAAAAAAAATGTGCTTTACAATGCTCAAACTGCCAAATAGACTGCTCCAATGGCTTTAGAACGTCCAAAAACCCCTAGCTGGGCTTTTTCGGCACCTCGTTTGCCCAAATATTGAAGAAGTTAGGCTTCTTGGAAGTCCCCCCTTCAAGCTTGTTGTCTCTGCATCTACAAATTGCACCTCCCATGGCTCAACCTAGCCCACACGCAATTTAAAGCATAGAAACCTGGCACCAAATGCAACCCCACAAATGGTGTGAACTGTAGGATGATTATGGGCACGCCAGCCCCTAACCGCCAAACTCGTGGGCACATGGGTCCATATGACCGCGCACTATTTCAAAAGAGGGCTACGTTTGCAAGATTGAATCTGGACGTGCCAAGTGTCGGGTGCAAGGACTATCCATTGAAACTGTGTTAACCGTTTGAACCAAAATTAAAACCAAAACGCACCCCCTCCATGTGGTAAGTGGTCGCATGGCATAATACAAAAGGATGCGGGCTGGGGCTAAGCCCCAACCCGACCCCTGCCAACATACACAATAGTTTAAACTTAAATTAAATGTGATTTGCTATATGGTAAGTAACAACGTGTGGGCACATTGGCAGGGTGGCTCTTGCCAAGACTTTGGACTATGGGGGAGTTCCACGGTTCAAACCCCATGGAGTCCATAATGTTTTGAACTAACAACCAATACAACGGTGCCATGTGGCAGCCCATGACTGGGCCATGTGGCACCACACCATTTACCAAAATGATGCCATGTGTCACATCATGATTCACCCAAATCTGCCAATAAGTGAAGGCCACATCATCATCTACCACCTGGACGTACGACCTCTTCCACATCAGCATACGGTCATGCCACATCAGCATCCGTACGGACTGTACGGACTGCACAGTCAGCGTCCCTTTTTTTCCTGTTTGACAATTCGAACAAATTACAATATCTCTCGCTCCTGAGGTTTATTTGAACCCAAACGAGTTGCGTTGGGTTCGTGATGATGAGGAATACACTCCTGTTTATTTTGAAGCGATTCCGAGCACTTTGAATTTTTGAGCAAAATCTGATCCCCTGATCACACCTCCCCATTGGGAAGATTTTGGACCTCCAAAAGACTATTTCAGTCTATTTGAAGATGAGGGTATAGTTCCCTCACTCTTCCAACCTCAATCCACTTGGCTTTGCTTGGATTTGTTCCTTTAAGACCAACTCGAAGATACTCCACATTTCCTCGTTTTGAAGTTCGCATTCTCCTGTCAAGGATGGTGTCTTCATGCAGTTCTGTAAGATATTATGGGGAAAAATTATCTATAGAAGGAATCTGAACATGCTCTTCATGATCATCAATCAACAAAGGCTCATACAATTTCAAATTCTCAACATTAACAATTGCATACATTTGCATATAAGGAGGCAAATCTAAACGAAAGGCATTGTTACCAATCTTGTCGATAATCTTGAAAGGACCATATCGAATCGGTTTCAATTTTTTACCTT
>ML779378.1:86809-100061 GCA_009831015.1 Picea engelmannii
TTTCAGGATGAAGTTTCCAACAATGGTCTTCATCATGGCCATCTTTTGAACAATGTTTGCATGTGAATTTTTCTCCCTCTTTCTTAACAACAACATTCTTTTTTCCATTTCCCTTGAAATTCTTCTTTCCTTTGTCTCCATGGTTGAAAGGCTTCTTGTTACCCTCATGAGTTTCTTTCCTTCCTCTTGCTTCCAAATGAGTAGCCTGAACACAAACTTAATCTATATTTGAAGGATTAAACATGAGTATAGTATGTCTCAAATAACTATGTAAAGCTCCAATGTATTTGAGTAAAGTTTCTTGAGAAGACAAATCTACTCCCAAAACCAAATCTCCTCTCCTAAATTCTTGAGTAAAGCTTTGTACATTCTGTCGTTTAGCTTGTCTAAAATTTTTCCATTTCATAGTAGCCTTTTGCTTATATGCCAATGGATAAAATTGTCTTTTAATTGCAACAATAAAATCATTCCAAGAGATTAAAATTTTACCATGCTTCTTCATGTCCTCCTGAGTCTTAGATTCCCACCAAATGAGTGCTGCACTATCCAATCTTAAAGAAGCAAGCTGAATTTTGGTTTCATCATCTTAAATTTTTTGTATCCTACAATATACCTCAATCTGACGTATCCAATTATCTAATTTCTTAGCATTAAATTCTCCATTGTATATTGGCAATTCAAATTTAATATCAATCTTTAATGAAGGAATTTGCGAAGGAGTTTTACCATGTCTTCTTGGAGAATTCAGAAGAGGTTTTGAATTGGTAGAAGAAGAAGAAGAAGATGGAGGAGAGGGTGGTGGAGAAGCACCATTCCCTCCATTTCCATTTGGAGTTTTATCACCACTGTCTCCCTTATGCTTTGAAGGGTTGGAGCCTTCACCTTGCCACCCTGCATTCCTTTCCATTAATATCTTCATCATCTCTCTCATTTCCATGACAACCCTTCTAAGATCTTCATCTTCTGCAGGAACATGTTCATGACTTTCTTCATGAGCCATACTTGGTGAATGCCTCCTTGAAACTTGCGGTGATGGTATATGCTTCCTCCTTGAAGGATGAGAACTTGACTCCACAAGTTGACCTTCTCCTCTTGTGAGTTTCAACCTTGTGAGCATCAGAAAACAAAACACTTGCAAATAATCAAGTCTTCAAAAACTAGTGCTCTGATACCAACTTGATCTAAAAATGAAGAAGACTTGTATTCTTGAAAATATTTGCAAGTAAAATTTATGTGTTAAAAGCAAATAGATCAAATTTGCAACACATCATTAATAGGATTTACTCATTCAAGATGCATATAAACAACAACATAATCAATGAACAGAAAACACATAACACATCAAATGATAAAGGAGTTCACCCCTCTCTTGGGCTACATCTCCTAGTCCAGCTTCCAATGGATCATTTGTATTATTTTCTCAAAGTGCTAAAAAATGTTCTTTACAATGCTCAAACTGCCAAATAGACTTCTCCAATGGCTTCAGAATGTCCAAAAACCCCTAGCGGGTCTTTTTCGGCACCTCGTTTGGCCAAAAATTGAAGAAGTTAGGCTTCCTGGAAGTCCCCCCTTCAAGATTGTTGTCTCTGCATCTACAAATTGCACCTCCCATGGCTCAACCTAGCCCACACACAATTTAAAGCATAGAAACCTGGCACCGAACGCAACCGCACAAATGGTGCAAACTGTAGGACGATTATGGGCACACCAGCCCCTAACCGCCAAACTCGTGGGCACATGGGTCCATATGACCGCACACTATTTCAAAAGAGGGCTACATTTGCAAGATTGAATCTGGACGTGCCAAGTGTCGGGCGCATGGACTATCCATTGAAACTGTGCTAACCGTTTGAACCAAAATTAAAACCAAATTGTGCCCCCTCCATGTGGTAAGTGGTCGCATGGCATAATACAAAAGACCGCGGGCTGGGGCTAAGCCCCAGCCTGACCCCCACCAACATACACAATAGTTTAAACTTAAATTAAATGTGATTTGTTATATGGTAAGTAACAACGTGTGGGCGCATTGGCAGGGCGGCTCTTGCCAAGAATTTGGACTATGGGGGAGGTCCATGGTTCGAACCCCATGGAGTCCATAATGTTTTGAACTAACAACCAATACAACGGTGCCACGTGGCAGCCCATGATTGGGCCACGTGGCAGCCCATGATTGGGCCATGTGGCACCACACCATTTACCAAAATGATGCCACATGTCATATCATGATTCACCCAAATCTACCAATAAGTGAAGGCCACGTCATCATCTGCCACCTGGACGTACGACCTCTGCAACGTCAGCATACGGTCATGCCACGTTAGCATCTGTATGGACTGTACGGAATGCAAAGTTAGTGTCCCTTTTTTTCCTGTTTGAAGATTCGAATAGATCGCGATATCTCTCTCTCCCGACGTCTGTTTGAACCCAAACAAGTTGCATTGGGTTCATGACGATGAGGACTACGCTCCTGTTTGTTTTGAAGCGATTCTGAGCACTTTGAATTTTTGAGCAAAATTTGATCCCCTGATCAATCAAGCTCCCAGGAAGGTCTGCAGTGCTCAGATACATCAGATCTATCCATTGGTTCAAAAGGTATGTCTTATTTCTATGAATAGTTGGATTTTGATGTATGCATGAGAAATGGTTATGGAGATTTGAGGATTCTCCCTAGAGAGACTAGTGGTTGCATGGGATATTCTGCATAAGTTAGATCTACATAAATACAGTGCTGGTATATTTATCATTGATACTTTTTGTTGAATAACATATTGTATTTCTTGGCATATGGCTAAGGGTTTGAGGTACATGGTTGAGATATTGTATTTTTGAAATGGTTGATGTATTGAGAGGATGAATATCAAAAAGGGTTTGATGACTAGATCATGTGAGGGTTATTATACTTGTTCATGATTACACACACCTATATGGCACATGACTAGAGAGAGATATATATGCTTTGGGTAAAGTTTATGTATGAGGATGCATGCATAGGGTACTGTTTCAGTCTGGATACAATGACATGTTATAGATCTATGTGAAAGAAGTTACACAGGGTCAGAAGTTTTCAGAAGAAAGAAAACCCTAGTTTTCAGAAGGCATACACAGGTTGCATAACAGTTTGGTGGAGTACATACACAGGATTCATAATAGATAGGGTGCATACATACGCATGTTGTAGCACTAGAGGTCACGTACTTGTTGTATGTTTGTTGATACATGTTCAGTTCTGGTATAGATTGATAACAGGGCAGTTGTACAGGTTGGATGCAGGTCAGTGGTACAGGTTGATACAGTTGTACAGTGGTATATCTCACAGTGATAGTGTGACAATGGTTTCTTCATTCTACTTCAACTTCAGGGCGGTTGGATAGGGAAAGGATAAGTGGTTTTATCCACCTTTTGGTTGTAGCCGGAGAACTTAGGGGGTTGTAGCTAGAGAATTGGGGAGTTAGAGATGCCCTCAGGTTGTAGCCTGAGAGACTAGGGGGTTGGATCCTCCTTCCAGTTGCAGCTGGAAAACAAAGGAAGTTGGTGCTTCCAATGAATGTAATTCTTCAAGACATATAAGAAAAATCATTATGTGGTTTTCTCCCGCTTTGGGTTTCCACGTAAAACACTAGTGTACTGTGTATGTGTATGATTGTTCATTTGTTCATTTATTATTTACTCTGTAGTTATTGGATGATAATGCTACATTGATATAACACTTGAATTATATGCTTAAAAAGGATTAAATTTCTCTATTATTGATTCACCCCCCCCCCCCCCCCCCCCCNCAATAATCCAATAGAAGTTTCTTTGTCATATCCCCATCATTCCACATTTTTAGTGATTGTTCAAGTGCGAGAACATAGCATTGTTTCTAGATTATCATGATTGAATGAAGATTCAGGATGGTTTTATGTGGATGGATGTAGATGGTTCTATATTTAGGAAATCAAGGGAAAATGGCCTTCTTTAGAGATGAACCTCGTAAAGTTAAGCTTTACTTAGTAGAATATGGTGTTGATTCATTTGTAAAGATGAGATCCATTTACACAATGTGATTAGTGTTTGTTTTAAATGATAATATTCCTCCTTGGATATCAATATACAAGGAGCATGCAATGTTGTCATTGATAGTTTTGGATACATATATTCCAACTGTTATAACATAGCATCTCATTTTTATTCTCAGTTTTAGATGATGATTTATGTACAAGGTATTTAATACATTTGTTTTGAAATAAGTCAGGAAATAACAAGTTAGAGTTATGGATGTGATCCATATTATTTTAAGAATGACATGAAGGAAAATATATAACAAGGAAACACACATAGATATTGCAAGAAACACAATATACAGTTAAACTCGAAATCTATTAATGATTGTCTGAAATACAAAAGATTGTAAATGCAAAGCACACAAACTAGCTAGAATTGTGGTAGCTTATCTATGAAGATATAGATGTGATGACTACGCTCATTCTCCAGAAGTTGATTACAAAGAATCCAAAAATTCCTTTTAACATAAAGCATCAATAAAAAAACCCTAAACATCCAAAACCCTAACCCTAGAATATGAAACACCAAAAGGTATGTGGGACCCGATGTGGTTAGTTGATACATCAACTTCCCGTGGGCACAATTTTTTCATACAATATCTATTTGGGTCCCTTGGTACCCCATCAAAAAGGTCTATCTGAGTACACGAGACCCAAAAAACTATAAAAAAATGTCAAATGTGAAACCATTATGAATTAGCTGAACGATTGTGTGCCCACCAATATCCACCTAGATCATTCCTCCCCCATTAGGAATAAATGGACCCCATTGCGTCAAGTTCCTCTATCAGATGGGGAAAACTTTGTTGAATCTGACTCCTAGTGATCCACTTACCATGGTGAAGAAGTTTCCCTGCTTTGATGAACCAATAGAGTTGGATGTTCTGTTGGAAGTTTCACATCATCTTAGTGTCCATGATTCAATCAATTGTCTCATGTTCAATGAAGTCAAGATTTAGTTCTGTAGGGGCCAAGTGCTCAGGCACATCCAAAGTGTCTAGGAGAGGTGGAAAATATGGTCAAAGTAGTTCCACATTAAATATCGGGTGAAATCCAAGGAAAGGGGAATACTTAATTCAAAATCATTCTCACCCATAACCTTGGTTATGGTGTAATGCCCATATTAGAGTGGGAAGAGATTCCAATGGGTTCTTGTGAGTTTCTCTTTCTGTGGATGCAACCATACCTTATCTCCCACCTAAAACTTGTGTGGTACCTGATGTTGAACATGGCGCTGCTTGTATTTGGAATTGGCTTTCTGCAAAATGTCATGATCTTGTTGTTAAATGTCCTCAATTCCCTCAACAAATTTGGATTCCCAATCAACCTTGGTCTAAGAATGGGAGGACTCTTCCTATGCAGTTGCAATGGGCAGAGCTACGTCAATGGGGGCCAATGGCTGCAACCCCCAGGTAACACCCCAATTTTAATCCGTATGAACTATAATGTATTATGTAAATGTGACATTAGGCTGGTGAGCCGGTAAATTTGAAAAGGGGCCGAGTGCCTAGGAAATGTAATACTTATATATACATTAATAAACAAATACACTATTGGTTGCAAGACGGACAAGGACAAGAGATAGGGGGCTACGATTCCATGAGAGAGGGGGTTGAAGGGACTAAGTCTTCTTATTATATTTTATTTACCCATATTGTTTTTAATTGGGAAAATTGGTTACATGAGCTTCTTGGGAGGAATGCCATGTAGTCATTTTTTTCATGTAATTATATAAATATCCCTTGTGGATTTTTTTGGGTTCACTTGTTCTTCTCCATTCACTCTTACACCCTTCTCACTCTTTCATTTTTGGTGCCTCATTCTTTATAATCTGTGTTCTCTTTGTCTGAGCATGGAAATGAATGGCTAGAAGAGGAGAGACATAGCTAGATGATTGTATTAAATTATTGATCATTCCAGGAGGGAATGGATACTTGAGTGCATGAGAATGATGAAAGTTTGAAAATAATTGTCCATAGCTAAGAATCCTTGTAGTTTCCATCACAAAGATTTCCTAACCAGTAGCACTGGATCCCTGGAGAGAGATGGATCAGCTTGAGGGATTGCATGGCAGAGAAAGGTGTTTATTTCTTTGGGTTGTGTAGGATGAAGGGGAAAGAGAGATGAAAATTAGGATTCGTTGTTGTTGGGAAACCTAAGAGATATTTAACCAAATTTTGTGTAATTTAGATTTGGCCTAGGACCCATCCTTGTGGATTCATAGCCCTAGATCGGGGGTGACCTATTGTTGAGAGTAAATGAACAACAATGTCTATGGTAGGGAGGAACGTCCTTGGTCTGCATCCAATTGGTGAGTTTTTCCTTGCAAAGATAAGTGCTCTATGTGTTTTATGTATAATGTATATCTCGTTGTGTATTTAATTATCTCTTAGATGTATTTTTGTGTGCATGCTTGTTGGTTATTTGTTGTGCATGGCACATTGTTTATTTCTTTGATGTTGTAGCATGGATCCTGATTAATGTATGTGAGTCTTTCATGCTTAATTTTGAATTAATTATTATCAGAATTCGAAATCAGTTTTGAAGTGATTTTTTGAGGTAGCGTGACCAACCTATGGGTGGTTGGGTACGTTACAGATTGGTATTAGAGATTCTAGTTCAACACCGAACTGGTATGGGCCAGAAATTTTGTGAATTTGTCAAATTCATTGTTGCAGATTTGTCTATTACTAATTTGGGCGGGGGGGGGGGAGAAGAACAAAAGTGAAAACCCCCAAATTATGAGCAGATTTTGAGTTTCAATGTTCATAGTAGTCAAAGAAGTGATTTATGGCATCGATCTATAGTTGCAAAGTCGAATTCAGCCTTGGAAGCTAAATTCCTACGTGTTTCATGGAGACTTTGTAGTTTTGTAGATCAACAACCCAAATTAATTTGACCGTGAGGATCCACGATCAAGATTAAATCATAGAGGTCTGAGAAAAGTGTTCTCAACAAGCCTTCGGGAAGGAAGTGTCAGAAGGACTTTGAAATCGGGAGTGAGGTTGAGTCCGAAGAGAGGAGTTTGATGATAGGAGCCTAAAACAACAAGATCCATCATATCAGTCAGATCCATTCTCAGTGATAGATCTCTAGGAAGGATGGATTCAAAAGGTCTAAATTTAGACATAAGTTGGAAGTCCGAAGAAGAGAATCCTGATGATAGAATCCCGAAAGAACAAGAGTTGTCAAATCAGCTGGGATCATTCTCAGTCATCAGATCTTGCGGAGATGCTCTTTCAGAAAAGTGTTTTTGGAAGATCTCATTCAAAATATTTTCGATGGTATCGAGAAGGGAATATTCTTTGATACCCTCTTTTCGGAGCAATGAAACTTCCATAATCTTTTGAACTTCGAGTGATAAGTTCTGACAATATCGAAAGGGAATATTCTTTGATACCCTCTTGTCAGAGTGGAGAAACTTACCTAATATTCTGAACTCCGAGTGATAAGTTCTGACGATATTGAAAGGGAATATTCTTCGATACTCGCTTATCGGATTGATGAAACTTCCCTAATCTTCTGAAATCCGAGTGATAAGTTATGACGATATCGAAAGGGAATATTCTTCGATACCCTCTTTTCAAAGTCCCACTTGAGCCTAATTATTCAACACTCCGAATGGGCACCTCCTACGAATGGTCAAGATCTCTTTCGAATTGAGATCAATGGTACAAATTGTCACATAGGCAAAACTGCTCCATAGTTAAAAAAAAAAAAACTAAGTCTGGAGCCATTTTATTATTTTGGCCATAAATGGAGTAGAATAATTCATATTTGGATGGAACATATGGGTTTCGTCCACAAAGATGAGATCTACAAAAGTTCCAGGCAGGGTCATTGTCCATTTCTACTTGGATTTGTTAAAAATGGTGAAATAATGGTTTTTTAAACTATGGGTCCAGATCATTGACAGTGGTCCAAATTAAGCTGAAATTCAATAAGAGTTTTCAAAAAGAAGACACGGAAATAACCCACAAAGGAACTAAATAAATCCTAATGGGATTGAAATGGGGACACTGAAATAGGACAAAATCCATTATTTCAAGCCACATTTTGGGAATTTTTGAGATTTTCGGAGGAGGAAAAGTGACCACAGATCACAAAACTGAAAAACTTTATCTACTAGATATTTTATACACTCATCAAGACACACAAATTTGGTTGAGTAAAAATTTTCTAGAAGTGCACAAAGTGAGAGATAGCCAGTTTTGCCAAAAATTATAAGTCTGAAAAAAGAGGTGAAATGGGCAAAGTTGTCATTTCCATATTGTTTTAGTTTTTTACTGGAGCATCAAATTGAAAATATGAAAATTGATATGAATTCCTTGTCATTTTTTGATCTACGCCTGATATAAAAGTTTCTCTATTTCCTGACACATTTTCTCTTGAAGTTGACTGAAGTTGGAATTTCAATAAAATTACACCAATGGAGAAAATGTAAAAATGGGGTGAAAGTGTTTTTTTTCAGGAAGCCATAACTTTCAGCTCAGAAATATGATCGGGGTAAGAGTATAGTCGTTGGAAAGTTTATTCATAGGAGAATGACGTGGAATTATTATAATTTGGATAAATGTGATATAATTCTTCATGAACTGAGCAGAAAAAGTACATGTAACATTAATTGACAAATTTCTATAATATGTATAATTCTAACAAAATGGTTGCTTGCATATTTTGCATAATTAGAGGTATAATCAGATAAATTAAAGACTAGGATCAGATATCAGAGTCCTAGAAGTATGACGGGGCTTACAGAAGTTGGATGAGACAACAAATAGCTACAGGGAAAGTAATGAAAAGTGGATAAAGAACTCAAGAAGATCAGAATAGAAGGATTATTATTTAGCTGCTACAGAGTGTGAATAAATTGCAGGTACAAATAAAAACAATTCCTCACATAGGACATGAATATAGCAGGTGAATAATTTCATTAATGGGCATAGAAAGGAAAAGTAAGGCTCCATAGCCTTGAAGGTAGAGATGTGTAGACAACTGCAAGATTGATGTGAAAGAAAACAAAGAGCTTAAGAGGTTGCGTGTGAATAATATTTATGTGTCAAGCATAGAAGTTCTAGGGAAGGATTTGTTAGATATGACTTAGATAGTTGTTTAAAATTACTCAGTGAAATAAATCCACTTCTAATATCAGAGTTCACAGTGGAAGCAGGATGCCAATGTAGAGAAATTGGAGATAGAGGAATAAATGCTCTTTCACTTGAAAAGTGCTACTGAATGAAAATAGACCTCCATTTGGGGATGGTATTAAGTGTGAAAGGTATGGTTTCATAGGGAAATGTTAATAAAGTAATCTAATGGAAAACTAGGAGTAATAGGATTTGATTCAATAATGTTGTGGTAGTAGAGTAATGGAATGTTCTGAGCTACTTCATTCCAAGGTTTTAGAATGTTTCATAAAGGTAAATTTTGGATATGACTGCCTAAGAGAGGTTGTTGTAAATAGAACACATTGGTTGGATTGTAGAATGGCCAAGTGGAACTTGGCTAGAAAGTGTTCAAATAATGGAACAATAGTGCATATGAGCAAAATGGGAGCACACAAGGCAACACGGATATAAAGAAATTCAAGGAAAACCAGCTACAAAATAAATAAATAAACAAATAAGTGAATTGAAACAAAAATATACTAGAATGCACGATGCGTACAATGAAGTTAGAATGCACATGCATTAGTAGGCATGCTAATAGTGAATGCTTGGTGAACATGTACATGTTGGATATGCATATGGCATGCTTATGGGATTATAATAGCTTGTTGTTATATACATGCAATACTGATGTTATATTGAGTATGACTAATGATGGATTATGTATTCAGGGAAAAAAAGAAATAACATGTTAAATAGGTGGAATTTTCTACTACATATGAATTTCATCTATGTGAAGACCCATGAGGGTGGTAGTAATGGTGATCAAAAGGATGTAGGAGGAAGTTTGTGAACTTCTAAAAATACCAATTGATCAGATAACATCAAGTAGGTTGATAACAACCATGAAGGTACACATTTGGTTGCTTCCAATGGTGAAGGGAATTGAGGTAAGAATTCCCTCAATTAATTTTTCAATATTTAAATTGATATGTAATGGCCAAAGGCCTAGAGTATATAAATGTAGTTGATGCTAGAATAAATTTAGATAAAATTTGGTTTCATATTTTGTTATGATTGGTTATGAGATCATAACCAGTTCAAGTCATCAGACATAATATTGATATAATAATTAATATCCATAGAGTTATTCATGTGTGAGACCATGATATAGTTGGATATGGAAGGGATATAGCGCTATGTGAATACTCATTGGTTTCCCTGTATAACATATGTTTGGACTGCAACCTCTTTGTCGGCACTGAATAGCACTTAGGAATTATGTTTCCTCGTGTTGTGTATGGGTTGAATAGGAGGGTATCCAAATAGTCGAGAAATATTGGGAAGAGTTTGAATGATGTGTTGAGGCATTGGTCGGACCTTCCAACTCATCATGGTAGACTGCATGACATAGTTGTGTGGTATTATGTAGTCAATGCAGGGATGCATTGTATAAATGTGGCCATGGGTATTGACACATTGATTGCTATTTTATTTAGTAATTATTTGTTGCATTATGAAAAGCATGTGGTGTTGAATATACATAATGATGGATAGTTTCATTATATTAAATATGAATACTAGTTGAAAGTGATTGAATTGTTGTTGTTACAATTTTGAGATCACTTTTTGGAGTTGTTGAAAATGTTACAAGTGGTATTAAAGGAATTATTGAATTCATGTATATATGACATAGAAATGATTATTCTAACAACTGAAATGATGTGAGTATGGATAACTCGTGAATTTGAGAACATTTTTGGAGTTGTTAGATATTGCAACAAGAAAGTTGCAGGTTAAAGTAGTTAAATAACAATGAATTATGGAAAAGCTCTGTCATGGGAGCAAAGTAATAAAAATATTTCTGGATAGAAGAAAATATTGGTTGATAGTACATGTGTAGAGAATGATGGGTTCATTCCAGTTAATAGTTGGATTAATGGAAGTGATTGATTTTTATTTGTAAATAATTTTGAGATCACTTTGTGAATTGTTTTTTTAATTGTTGTCATGAAAATATATATATCTTTGTTGATGCTTGAATCCGTCAGGAACGAAATGACAACCTCATGAAGACATTAGTCCCCCTGCGTTTTTATAGAGTTGGTACTCCTCTTTGTTTCAATATTTTCTTGGAATTCTAGATTTTCAAAATAATATAGGACTTTGAGAAAGTCCACCATGATATTCAAAGAAATATAAAGATTGCAGTAAAATAAAAAAAAATTAAATTAAAGAGAGTTTCTGAGAGATGACCAAGAACCTCACACATCACATGTTTAAAAACGATAATCAAAATTTCCTCACATCCATTACAGTTAAACAAAAGATTTATTATCACATAAAATAAAAGAAAATGGTTTGCATGCATAAGAGAACTTTAATAGAGTAAACACATGTGGAGCTCAAATAAAGAAAATGATAGATCAATCTCAAATATTTTATACTCAAAACACAGATTTATAAAACACCGTCAAAACTGATCCCGAAATAGTTCTCTTGGGATTTCTGAAAAATATAGAGTCTATTACAAAGATTTGAAATTTAAATGTGTTTGTCCTTAGGACTGGGATTGGGGCTCCCACAAACCATAAAGAAAATATAAACAAGAAATAAGTTTTGGAAAGAAGATGGTGGGTGATGATAGAGTAGAAAGACTTGGAAAGAAGACATGAAGGAGTTATCAGATTTCGATTAAACCTTTCTAGTCAAAGAAGCGGAGTAACTAGATGAAAAATTGATAAAGAAATAAAGATGTGATCAACATAAACTTACTATGATGGTCTCTCTCTCATTCACTTGTTTGTTATTGTCCTTTTATTTTCCTCACTGACGGTTATAGGAACCATCTCAATTGTTGCTTCTTAGCCTTCTTTAGTTAATTTATCAATTGCCCATTTTAACCAATCTTCAATGTAGTTTTTCATTGGTGCAACATTTATTTCATGCTTGATTTTGATATTGAATAATTATCCTTCCAAGTCTCTTAAGTCATGAGAAATTCCATGTATTTCCTCCTCAATATCTTGATTTTTCACAGAATAATTAACTATCCAATTGTCTATCTCTTCTTCATTATACTCAATTATGCCATAAAATTTCTCAGTTGATAACCCCTTTAATATATCAACTTGTTCATCAAATTGTTGCCTCGTCATAAACATTGAATTGAGAATTAACTTAGGGTCTTGTACCTCATCAGTGCTCTCTTCCAGATCTATCTCCATGAGTCTTTTGAAAAATTATTCTCTTTTTTCTATGGCTTTGTTGCATGCTTGGACAATATTATTCAAATTATTGATCTTTTCCTTCCAACAATCATTCAGTTGTTTAATTCGAATTGGAGAAGGAAGATATTCTTCTCTTCTTTTCAATTATGTCATGTTTGATACTTTTATTCCAAATGGAAAGACAACATCAACGTAGAAACCTTCTTCAGTTTTTAAATCAACTTGCAGATAATCATGAAAAGCATGTGCCATTGAGCCGAAACAAACAATATTTTTTGATACCTCCCATGCTTCTGTTATCAGTGACATTCTCTTTTTAATGTTTTTCTCTACATAACTTCGAACTGATGTGAGTAAATTAGAATATCCTTTTAACTTAATTGCAGGTGTAGTTGGTTTAACCATTGACAAAGTACTTGCCAAGATTGAAAGAGACATTAAGGAATTTTTCAATTCTACGATCCTTTCTTTTAACTTAGCATTTTCAAAGAAAATATTCATGTCCTCCAGAGAAAAGCTTTGGATGTCGTTTTCTATATTAGTATCCTCTTCCTCTTGCACTAAATTCTTCATTTTCTTTGTCACGAGGAGCTTATGTGAACTCTCAACTTTCCCAGGGTGAGGATTCTTCTCTCCCCCTCCACTTGAACTATTGTTGATAACCTTTTTATTGGGTGGGTTGTTGGAGCATTGCTTCGTGATGTGGTATTCTTGGGAGTAACAATTGGAGACGGGGCACTTCTTTCACTGGGACCTTTTCCCTTTTGCTTATAAAAAACATTACTACTAAGTAATGTCTCTAGGTCACCAGCATCGTGTACAAGAGTACTTTGGTTGTTACCTTCTTCCTCTTTGTTCAAGATAGTCTGGA
>ML779378.1:104571-121900 GCA_009831015.1 Picea engelmannii
GTGGGGAGAGGTTGGAAGGGAGTGGGGAATGTCTGCGGGGTTCATACTATGGGACACAGACTGTGGGGGAGAGTTACGGGGGGGTGGTAAGGGGTTGCGGGTGAGAGAGAAGGTGTGGGGCATGTGGGGGATTGGCGGGGTTGTAGGTGAGGGGAAAGGAAAGGAGGATAAAAACATGGGGAGTGTGGGGGACGAGAGGGTTGCGGTGAGGGGAAAAATGTGGGGAGTGTGGAAAATGAATTTGACATGGAGGAGCGACCAGATCTGATACCAATGTGAAGGAAACAAGGGTTTCATAATGAACAACTTCACTCCGAATCCATAATAAGATATATAATAATAATTGATTGTAAAAATATGATGATATTAAAAAGAAAGGGCATGCCTATATATATGCCCTTTATGGTTTTTATGAAGAGTCGTGACTTTTAGTCATGACTTTTAGTCATGACTTTTTATTACATTAATGTTTAATTTTACTTTATTTATTATTTTAATGTCTTTATATTATATTATTTATTTATTGTAACAAAATATCCAATCTTCCATGGCAGGGGAATAATTTGGTTTTTACTTTTTTTGTGGAAAAAATTTAGCCATAAGTTATATTGCCTTGCCACCTCTGTAATAAACAGTTTTTCAGATACATGAAATGGGAGAAAAGAAGGATTTTCTTTCGAATATCCTTATAACACTGTGATTCTCCATTTGTTCTATTGTTTCTTTTTACTCTAAGAATATGTTAGCTTGGTCAAATATCCTTGAAGTATTTTCACCCAACAACAACCTTTTGAAGACTAAAACAAAATCATTATAGACTTCATAGAAATACAGAGGGGTCTTATGTCTCCATAGTGCCTGATACCAAAAGGTAACTGGATCTATTTCATGATTCACCCTCTTACTTACGGTTAAATTTGGGAATTTACAACAATACACAATAGCAAATATCAGATAAGAAACCATAAAGAATTTTTTGTCCTTTTTATAGTGTGATAACTGGGATGGGATTTCAATATAAATAAGTTTTCCCCAGTCAAAGATGGCATGTTCTTGCATTGTAAAATACATAATATATAAAATTATGCGAGAGATAGAAGCAGTGCTTTCCTGACCTGTCAACCTGGTAAACAACCATGAAATTTCTTGATAGGGGTTTTTAAAAGACTCAACCTGGATTATGGTTATGTATTTTGGGATAGATGCGGGATTCTCCAAATACTCAAGTAGGAGGTCAAGCCCATTGTTATGTTTCTTCAAAAAATCTCTAGATTCTTCTCCATTGAAAGTTAGTGTCAGCTTTGGGAGCTTCAACATATTGCAAAAAACTTGTGGTGAAAGGGAAATCAGAGAATGATATTGGAGTTGTATAATTCTCTAGCTTGGCATGTACTTTTCCACACACCACACAATAATTTATTTACACTCAAAATCCTCAGGAATACACCCAGCACGAGCAATTCTAGATGCCCAAATTACATCTTTATGTGCAGGAGGAGAGGAATAATATGAATATGCTCTTGACCACTGGAAGTTTTGGTCTTCACAACCAAAGATATTTAAAGTATCACCACAAAACCGTTGTATAGCTAATGCTGCCATAAGTTGATGGGAGTATTTCTTCATCTAGATAACAATTTCAAATAAATATTTTTGGAGAGATGATGATAATTTAATCCCTTGGCAAATGGAGATTTAATGCAATTTAATGAGTAATTCCTTGATCCTTTCATCGTTAATGACAATCTTTTCGGATCCTGCACAATAGTTGTTAGCATTAAACAATACTTAATGCATATTGGGAAAATCAAGAGAACGACGGGGACGGACAAGAGCGAGTTTGAATATGGAGCTTTTCATGAACCAACCAACCCGAGAACCCGCCAACCCGCAATTGTGGACGATCAAAAATATGTTAAGTGTAGAAAGGTGGTTAGTCAGACTTGCATGCAACATGAATAAAATACTTTGGGGCTCGACACTCGTGACAAATATTTTGGTAAAAATGTAGATCACAGAACTTGGGGTGAAAAGTGAAGATCACATAACTTGGAGGATGAGGGCTTGAACCCGCGAACACATGAAATTGAAAAAATGGCTAAGTGTAGAAGTGAAATTATGACATGGGAAAGTTGATGGAGATGAAGGTCCGCCAACCCGCAGATCACTGAAAAATGACTAAGTATGGTAACTAGAAAGGGAGAGAAGAAGGGATAAAATAAAGAGGGAAAACAAATACAAAAAACAAATCAAGAAGATAGAACAGGGAAGGAAAACATGGAAATAGGAAATGATCTCAACAACTAGATCCAACTATGGGATGATAACCCCCTGTGGGTTTTCAAGAATCCATAATATTCCTGACCATGTTCTTCCATCCATTGGGATATGGAGTCAAAAGGTAAGGATATACAAACTAATTAAAATAAAAATTATGTACAAGAAAATGAGAAAATTTCAGGCGAAGAAACATTTCAAATGTTTCCCATTAATAGGCAACATTAACATTTTACCCTTCATATCTTTGAGCATATAAGAATTAAAACCCATGATACTTTCAATGATGTATGGTCCAACCCAAAGTTATTCGAATTTTGTGTGCATCGATGGTTTCTCCTTAGCTTTGTTCCATAGTAACACCAGTTCGCCCTTTTGAAAATTATTTACGGTTGCATTCTGATCAAAATATTTTTTGATACTTTGTTGTCTCTGAGAAGTTTTATTCAAGGCTTTACTTCATTCTTCCTCCAATTTCAATAACGGGTTCACTCTCTTTTGCATAGGTCAACTATATTTTTCATCCTCTGTATTAACTACAAAAGTCAAGGCATTTAGCTCGAGGATAATTGGCATTTTTGCTTCTTTCCCATAAACCAATGTATACGGAGACATCCCAGTGTTGTATTTTGGAGTCATTATGCAAGCCACAATGCATCAATCAACTTCAAATGACAATTCCTTTGGTTCTTATCAATAGTTTTTTGCAATATATGAATGATTTTCTTATTAGTGGATTCTACAAGACCATTCCCTTGTGGATAATAATTTGATGACTGCCCCATAACAATCCCATATTTTCCACAAAATTCTGTAAATATTGAGCCAATGAAAACCGATCCATTATCAGTGATGAATTTTTCTGGGACACCGAACCTTGACAAAATATTGTCTTTGGGAAACTTAATCAACTCTTTAGAACCAGCCTTTTTTAATGCCACTCCTTTTGGCCACTTTGTAAAGTAATCTATAGTAGTGAGGATATATGTATATGTATATATATATATATATATATATATATATATATATATATATATATATATATATATATATATGTCCTTTGCTTGACTTTGGATTTATTAGTCCAACGACATCGAGTCCCCATTGGGAAAATGGTTGTTCTATAGATATAGGTTGTAATGGCATTGCATATTTTTTCATTTTCCCTGAAAATTGTTGACAAGATACACATTTCCTTATGGTAGCATATGAGTCTTTAAAAACTGATGGTCAATAAAAACTATCTCTTATTATCTTAAGGGCAGTGGAGGTAAGCGAAAAATTTCCACCACATATTCCTTCATGGAATTCTTTCATCAATTCTTGAGCTTTCCTTTCATCAACACACCTCAGCAATATACCATCATAGTTCCTCCTGAACAATATATCAGCAACCAACACATATTGACTTGACTTCATCTTCAATGTTCTTTTCTCTTTAGGGTTCATGGTGACTAGAAATTACTGTTGGGTATGTGTTATATTATATTATGGGCGTGAAGGGGGGTTTGAGGGGGGGGAATTCCCCCCATGTGGGGGTTTATGGGTAGTGGCCCCGAGAAAAAAAATTCTTCCTCAGGAAACGCGTCACATTTGTAGGTGGTTTTTCAGCACATGGTTTTTTTTCGATGGTTTTCTATTTTCGGTTAAGAAATTAGGGTTGTTGACTAATCCAGGTCATTGGGTTAGGGTTTTGGATGTCGATGGATCCTATATGTATATTGTATTGTAAACAATGTATTATGAAGAATAAATATAGAATATGATGTTTTTCCTGGTTTGGGTTTCCAGGAGAAAAATCTATGTGTAATGTTTGTATTTGTCATTATATATATATTTTTCTTTTACTGAAAATATGTTTGCAGTAAATATTGTACAATGTCAAATTCTACATTTGGTATCAAATCTTTGTTGGCTTCAGGAGGACACCTTTGTGTTCAAGGGTTTGGCTCGGGACTGTGATAAGCCTTGTTATAGTGGGAGATCTGTGGTATTGATTTTTCAGGTGAAAATAAATGGCAAGCAATTCGAAGATGGAGATCAAGAAGTTTAATGGGAAAATTTTTGAGTCGTGGAAGCTCAATATGGAAGATCTATTAGTGGACAGAGATCAGTGGATCACGGTAGATCCAGGTATTGCACCTACATGAACTTCAGCAGATGACTAGAAAAATTTGGATCAGAAGGAAAAGAGCACAATCTGACTGTGTCTCTCAGATTCAATATTATTGAATGTGTCAGAGGAAGCTACAACCAAGGATTTATGGGATAAGTTAGAGAATTTGTATCAGTCTAATTCCCTAGTGAATAAACTATTCCTGAGAAAGAAGTTGTATAACCTGAGGATGAGAGATGGAGACTCGGTGGCAGAGCATTTGAACGCCTTCAATACTGTGGTAAGTCAATTAGTATTTGTTGAGATTAAAATATGTATCAGTTTACTGTTTTCTTTACCAGACTTGTGGGATCATTTGGTTGTGGCCATAGATAGTAATACAAATGCCTTTATGTTTGATAAAGTGGTCTCATCCTTTTTGTTGGAGGAGATGAGACGAAAGAATATGGAAGGACAGAGCACAGATGCATTATTTGCAAGAGGACATTCCCAGGAAATAAATATATCTAAGTTCTCAAGTGGGAGATCTAAGTCTAAGGGTAGGTATAAATCTCCCGGAAAGTTTGTAAAGGTATGTTGGATAAATAGAAAAGAAGGGCACTACAAGAAGCAGTGTAGATCCAAATTTGAGAAAAATAAGGGATCTGAAGAATCTCCTTCTATAGATAAAAAATACCTCCAAGGAAGAAGGAGAGGATGTGTACTTGGCTTCTTCAAGAAAACATGAAGATCATGAGGCATGGTTGGTTGAATCTGGTGCATCCTTTCATATGACTCCCCATAAGGATTGGTTCTGTGAATATGAAAGGTATGATGGAGGTAATGTTTTCTTTGGTGATGATTCAACAACCAGAATCATAGGACGAGGAAAATTCAAGTTGAGTCTCATAGACGGAAGGATTAGAACACTTCCTAGTGTTCTGCACATCCCAGGTTTGGCCATAAATTTGATTTATGTAAGTAAAATGGATGATGCAGGGGTAACAACAATATTTGAAAAGGAAACCTGCAGGATGGTTCGAGGAGCGATGGTGTTGTTGAAGGGAGATCGGTTTGGAACTCTGTATAAGTTGCAAGGAAGCATTATTAGTGATGGGTGTAATAGTTCCAATGTTCCTTATATTGGATTTGAAGAAGAAATAGATCCTAAAGTCTCTAGAGAAAAGGTTATGTTGTGGAATCAAAGACTGGGGCATATCGGAGAGAAGGGTCTTTGACTACTACACAGTAAAGGTATGGTTGAAGGTTTTTCTCACTCCTCTCTGGATTTTGATTTCTGTGAAAATTGTCTATGTTGGAGCCACCTTTGTTTTTTCTAGCCCGTCTCGAATTTCATGTCTTAATGCTCAAAATCAAAAGATGGTTTTCGTATTTTCCATCTATGGTTTTAAAAAAATCTCTGAAGTCTTATCACGCAAGCAACGATAATTATTGTACTCTCGAGGCGAGTTCTACTTTTCGTAAAAAAAATTCCCCCTTTGTTCTACCTCGGGATTTCGTATGTTGGATGCTATAGATCACGTAGGTCACAAGTCCCGAGCAACGAAACGGAAAAGCGCTTTAAAATTCTACCTAGGGAAGTAACGAGAGTAAAATTTTCTAAATCACGATTAAACATCATCGGGTTTTCGTGCCTCGGCATTCACTAAATCCAAAACTCTCATTGTCATATACCCGGTAGCCGAAACCATGAAGTCCGTATGTCAGTAACCCGTGTCAAGGTTAAAGGAAAAAACTAAGCCATGGTTAAGTTTCGTCGGCAATTCGCCACTCGACGTGTTCTCTTTTAAAAAGATACACTGTCTGAGCCCTGACGCGCGAAGTCGTGATAAAGATATGAACATAATTAATTAAACACTTAATCCGAGTTTATATTCCCTTTTAATTAAAGCGTATCGTCGCGATTTCGCGACTCGACATGCAAACTTCCCGGAAGTTATACCTTCAAAGATCCGAGTCTTGATATGGCGATATAAATAATTACGTAATTAATTAAGCGCCTAATCACAATTACGTTTTTATTAACCAAATTCAATCATCGCAATTTCAGGGGTTAGAGGTTCAAAGGGTTAAAGCAAAAGTTCCCGATACAACGAGTACCAAAAGATTAATTAACTTTGGTAAAACTGGATTAATTAAGCTAAATCAGTATCTTTCGTGTTTTGATGCTTGCACATTTTACGAGGTAGTCTTCATTATTCCTTACGCCAACTGACATTTCAAACTGCCAAAATTTATGGCATTAATTAGAAATAAGGCGAATCGACAAATAAAGATTTGGGATTTTATTGCTAAATTTATTTCAAACATGATTTGACTGATCTATTCTTAAAAAGTACCAAGTTTTTGAATATATAGAGTTGTTATTCGTTATAACAAATTTATTTCTATAATAGGCAGAGCACACTTTCTCAACGAGCTAACTTCTGTATGTATACGTATTTTTATCGCAGAAGAGCTAAATCAGGATCTCTCGTCATGGCCCCGAGAAAAGCATCTAAAGCCAGCGTTGAAGTTGCAGGACAAGGTTTGGACAACGTCGTTGATACTTGACCTTGAAGTGTCGACTCTGTCCTGAACTGGTCGTTCGTTTCTGATGTTCTGCAGGCCGAATTAGTGGATTATTCCGATGATTCCAGCGACAATGAGAAAGACGACATAACCACTAAATATAAGATCGCCATTCAATCGGGAATGCATAAAGTAGCGGCCAGGCCACGACTGCTCCCCTACTATGATATGTTCCGATGGGCATTGGACCATGTGGACATACCAACTAGAACCATCATGAATGAGCATAAGGTCACCATCAGGACTTTCAGACCTGAACATCTGCAAGCTATGTACAATTTTCCTGCAGTGTCCGACCTTACATATGATGCCGAATTATTGGAAGAGTTCAAACATAAGAAATGTGTGCAGTATGACAAGACTATGTCTAGCTTAATAAGAGATTGGGTTTCGCACCCTGTGAAGTTTAGGGCAGACAATCATGGTATATATTCAATAGCATCCTTGGAACCACAGTTCAAGTATGTAGCTATGATGACATGCAGATTATACGGGAGAGAGGAAACCTCACATTTCTTTCTTCAATGGGTGCCTCTAATATATCGAGTCATCGAAGGTTGTTCCTTCGACTGGGCGAAAATGTTGTCTGATAGCTTGACCAGTCGGGTTACAGAGTATCGGGCGCAGAAAGAGAGCGGAAAGATTTCTTCATTTTTTATGTATGCATACATTATGGACGCAGTGTGCTTTCTAACACCATTTCCCTTAATGAGCTAGAGTTGGAATCCAACAGAGGACGAGCCCATCCATGTCTATCATTCAAAATTGTGAGAAAACAAAGCGACATATTTCGTATATGAAATCTTCAACTGGGTAATGGTACCGCTACATGTCACTATTTTCGGCCACCCGCCACCCAGGATCTCGGACAGTATAGTGACGAATTTGAGCAGCATAGATGAATGGTATGTAGAAGCCGAATTCTCATATCTCATAGTTTTCGGGGCTTCTCTTCCCCCGCATGCATTGCCATTATTTATCCCCGAAAAGTTGGCTTGTCGCGAAGTTGCTAGACAAATAGTAATCGGTGGCATAAGCAAGGAGCTTAAGGGATGCTAAAAAAAGGTATGGCCACCTTTTCCTGTTCATTTAAATTCATATTCTTTATTAGATTTCGGGCATGCTAAAGCCGAGGCAGCAGCCCTGGAAGACCTAAAATTGGTCCTTATTGAATTCAAGAAGCACGATCCGCAAAGGGTCGTGAGTAATCATTTGGCCAGTTACGGACTCAAGAGATTTGAGCACGAATATTCGCCCTCAGATGACATTTTCCGAGGCACAAGATCTTATGCCGATATTTTATCTCAGATACAAACCTTGGCACCTGAAGAGAGAGATGATGTTCTAAAGTTCCAAGAACATCGATGCAGTTGTCTTCCCGCAGTATTATGGGGTGAGAGTCCGAGTACAGCGGAGGTGAAACAAAAAGATGCCGAAGGCTCCAAGGATGCGACTCTCGGTCAAGAAAAACACCAGGACGGGGGAGATAAAACTAAGATTCTGAAAGCAGAGATAAAGACTCCCGACCCGCCGAAGAACCAGACTCCGGCTACTACTCCGGGACAATCAGTGAAGCAAATCAGAGATCCTATCGCATCAACTACTCCCTTGCAGTCAACTCAGGGAAATATTGATGTAGGGTGGATCTTAAATGAATAATGAG
The DNA here is from genome assembly GCA_009831015.1 of Picea engelmannii. NCBI lineage: Eukaryota > Viridiplantae > Streptophyta > Pinopsida > Pinales > Pinaceae > Picea > Picea engelmannii. Next base: position 113,199 of record ML779378.1, read on the forward strand.
GCCTATAAGGGTGGAAGAGCTCCCTCCAAATGATTTCTTCTTTGATAAGAAGAGAAAGACAATGGTTAAGAGAGAATACTATCAGGAAGGGGAATCAACAACCAAGAAATACAAAGTTATGACTGATGGGAAAGACAAGAGGAATGAACAATTCATGACAGAAATAGCTGGGACATTAGGGGCATATGCCACGGTGAATCAATTCTCAGTTGGGGTTTTGAAAAACCAGCTGAAACGAAAAAATAGCCTCATCAAAACCCTAGAAGCCAGACTAGACACTACAGAGGAGGCTGCCAAGGACCAGGCGAGTGTGGGGATAGAACAAGCAAGGTTGGTCGATAAAAGTGAGATAGAGATGCTCAAGACTAAGCTCGAACAAGAAGAGCTGGTGGTTCGGAATGGTCAGATACAAGCGAGCCAACAAAAAGACTTAATCGAACAGCTACAGGCCAGTGTGGAAATCACCGAAAGTAAAGTTATAAATATCAAGATGTTCCAGTCCCAAGCAATGGAGATTCGCAGCAGAGTTTCTGCGGCACAACGAAATTTACTCGCTAAGGTAGAGGCGATTCAGGACAACTGCTTGCTTGTAAATCAAGTTTTCGAAAATTTATCCGTTAGAGAAAGAGAAGTTGGAGTAGCACGGGTCGGCTTTCAAGAGGCTATGATAGCTACAAACAATAGGGAATCAGGAAGCACTCCCAGGTTTACCATTTCGGAGCAGACCAAAGGAAATATTCTATTAAAAGAATGGGAACAAAACATCTCGGAAGGTAAGCTGCAAGACAAGAGGGTAACGAAATCATTAGAAGAGGATTTCATTTCTATAGATGGTAGCCTGCTAGGCATTGATAGCGGAGGTAATGCTGAGGCATTGATTCAAATGAATATGGAAAAAATCTCACTTGATTTAAATGAAAAATAAGAAAGAGATTCGACCAAGATCTCACAAGTGACTATGGTAGACATAGTCCAAATAGATAAATGTATGATTAAACCAAGTGTGCAATTGTGCGCTATCGACATCCTGGAAAAACAGATGGAAGACAGGTTGTTGCAATTGGCCCGAGATTGTTACTGTTTTGAAGCCAATTGTCAAGCAGAACCGTCCAGGCTGATATCTCGGTTGGTAGAAAGGTGTGTCACTTGTACCGAGCATGCGCAAGGACAAACTTCTGGCACCAAATAAAGACATAGAGAAAGAAATAGAACGATTTCTTTCCTCCTTATCATAACTGAAAATTTTGTAACGATTGAGATTCCAGCTTATTGTAAAACTGTATAAATATACCATAGAAAGAAAGAAACAGGGTTGGACCTTTTTGTGTCGATTGTAACAGATCTTTTACATTTGAGAGTTAATATAAAGAAAATCTAAAGATTCTCAATTCCGTCACGACTGTGTTATGAGTTTTTTTTTTCTTGTATCTCATATTTCGTTTCATTTCATATTTGTATCTGATGAATTCTTCACTATAATTTAGTACAACCTCTACTATAGTGAATGAATTTTGGTTTTCTATATTGTTTACTGTTTTTCCTCTGTACCAGCTAACAGCAGGCATAAGACCAGTCAACACTTTCATAATTCTATATATATTTTATGCTTCATCGGGTTATTTCCTTACATTTTTCTTCTCCTGTTTATATGTGAGATTCTCCCTTGATAGGAGCCTTACTCGATAAACAACTTAATGTTTTATCCCACCTCATACATTTTATTAAAATATAACCCAGTTACGGGAAAGAGCCTTTGATTTGCACCACGTTTTTATTCCTGAAACCGTAAACTCTCTTTTATACGACCGAATTGAGACAACACTTAAATTCCCCCTAAAGTTTTTCTTATTTCATTGCTCCTCCATGACTTTCCCTGTACAACACAGCACAATATCAAACCCGGATTATCAAATAAAACACACATTGCCTTAAACCTTTTCGATACCATTCTTAAAACAACCACTACCCGATTTGAACTCGAACGTTCATGGGCAGCGATTGAACAAGATATAAACATCCAGGAACACTTGGAAGCTAGACAACGCCAACGCAGAAATCTTCCCTATTTTCCCTTGCCGAAGGTTGACATTTCTCTCTTCTCTATCCTTTACTCACTTTTGGATGCCTAGACACTGTACTTCTAAGCCTTAAGTACAGACTCTGGAACAACATCTTTTTGGCGCCGTTGTCGGGGACCGAAGTTACAAAATTTTTTTTCCTGGGAACACGACATTTTTTATTATTTTTTCATTGAAAGTGTTACCCTTTGATAGTGAACAAAGAGTACACACCTTTTTAAGGCTTTCCAATCTTTCACTTGGCGACTCCAAAAATAATAAACTGGCATCCGGTCGAAGGAATACCAGACAAAACCTGGATGGTAAGCAGATTACACCCGTTACCGATCCTGAGAAGATTCTAAAGGTGAGAGGCTCTCTTAAGCCAATCATTGCAGTCTACAAGCTTAAACCCCCACAACTGAAGACTAAGAGTTCTTCTGAACCTTCAACTCCACGTAGTCCTCTCTTTGATACTAAATATTTAAAGTCAAACTGCTCTGAAGTTAGGAGTGAGATTCATTCGACAATCCCCTTAGTACACAAAGGAAATGGCCCTCTTGAAATTTCATCGGCAGTTGACATACCATCTTTCCTTCAGTTAAATTTCCTGACCTCACCTAATTCTGAAGAGTGTGTTACACATTCGGTTTCCACACCCATCGGTTCTCTTGATTTCGTCTCTTGAAAATCTAAGGAACCAATTCCTCGCGTTCCTTATCTTTCATCGTCGGATTTTCCTCTTCACGAAGAAAATAAAGATTCACTTTTAATTTTCCGAAACCCCCTTTACAACTTTCCACTAATAAAGATGGCAACCACCGAAGGAGGAGGTGGAGGGGTTATCGGAGGAGGAGGGGGAGGAGCTCCTGTAGGAGGAGTTGGAGGCCAAGGACCTGCCCCCCCTCCCAGAGTGTTTGTGAAAGTTGTAGCAAGATACACTCCCTTGACTTTTCCCATTCCTCTGCACGAACTTCCCGAAAATTATATAAAAAATTTGCCAAAATTTATTGGGGAAGGAGATCTGACCGCAACCGAACACATTAATTTTTTCGATCAATTCACAGACATCCTAGGTATTGAACATGAGGATGTGTATTTGAGGCTTCTTGTCCAAACCTTCGAAGTCCAGGTCTAAACTTGGTTTCAGAGTCTACCTGCAACATCTATCTTGTCTTATGACGCCTTGGAAGATTCTTTCCTTAGAAAATGGGGCGAAAGAAAGGACCACCTATATTATTTAACCGAATTTGGGTATTTAAGAAAAAAGAATTCAGAAACAGTCATGGAATTTATTCAAAGATTTAACAAGTTGTATAACAAAATCCCAGCCGAGGTTAAACCGTCCCAACCCGCAACCAAAGTAACTTTCGCAGGGTCTTTCGAACCGGATTTTGCACTCCTTTTGCGAGAAAGAAGGGGAGCCACCCTAAACCGAATGCAGGATGACGCTGTAGAAATTGATTCGAATATGATGGCTTCTGGTAAGCTTAAAGCTAGAGTAGAAACGGGAAACCGAGAAACTAAACGCTTTATATAACAATAAGGTCTGTCGGGGTCTAATAGATCTATAGACGACAAAGTAGACGATATGGCCAGGGTAATTAAAGAACTATCTAATAAAATATCTAGAATGGAGCTAGAATAGGCCAAAGATTATTCTTTCACCAAAAATGATTTCAAGAGGAACCCCAACCCCCCAAACCAGCAAAGACAGATAAAAAACGAAGATCAAAAAATACAAGATCCCCTAAAGAGCGAAAATTTTATAGGAGCGAACGATCTCCAAGATTTCGGAGATTCGGATAATGATGTCACGAACTTCAGTGATGACTACACACAACCGTATGTGACTAGAGAAGATTATGAAAAATCTCTAAACACTCAACAATCGTTGGTTAAGGGTGAAGAAAGTGATCATACTGACCATTGTGGCTCTCAACAAGAAACTGAAATGATAATGGCTGAGATCCAACCTAAGTACAACTTGAGATCTAAGAATAAGCCCATCTCAACTACTCAACCTAAGAAAATCCTCCAAAGAGGTCAAACTTATGAGCCAACTCCAGAAGAGACCCTATTACCCAACAACAAAACGAAAGTAGTAAGCACACAAGAGTCTAAAGTGGGAAAAGTTGATACCTAAGCACAAGGAACCGAAATAGTTGATAAAATTACGCCTTCAACCAAGACCTTGAGTAATAAAGCGGTCCAGATGAATAAGTCGGAAAGGAAGGATTTGGAAGTCTCAACTAAAGAAACAGACAAGGTGATCAGAGTTTTCAGTTTTGAAAACGAGATAAGTAAAATTAAGATACCAATCCCTCTGGTAGAATTAGCAAAAAACCCCGTTTACCGGAAGCAGATTATCAAAGTGATGGGTGTCTCAGAGCTAGAAAGCCAGTTTGACGTTTTAAACCTGGAAGATGAAAAACCTAACATCACTTTTGGTCCACATTTTGAAGGGTCCAAAGACACTATTTCTCCCTTCTATATCACTTTAAATGTATACGATCAATTGCTACATAATTGCATGTTAGACTCTGGAGCCTCCCATAACGTTATGCCTAAAATTATTATGGACAAGTTGGGTCTCCAGATCACCAGACCTTATGGAGACCTTTACTCTTTTGACTCAAAAAGGGTTAAGTGTATGGGAATGATAAAATATTTAGTAGTTACCCTAGCACAGGTCCCGGTTAAGAGTATCTTGATGGATGTGGTTATTGCTGATATTCCCCCTAAGTATGGCTTACTGTTGTCTAGGTCATGGGGAGCCAAGTTGGGGGGTTCTCTTCAATTGGATATGAAGTTCGCCACAATTCCTTTGTTTGGTGGGCAATTTACTCATTTGTACAGAGAAACGAGGTTATCATATACAGTAAGCGACCCTCAAAACCCGAACAATTTCCCTATTTACATTGCGGATCAAGATTTAGGAAATTGTATCTTATATTTTGATGACGGTTTATATGGTTGTCTGGAGGAAAATGATATAGAGGAGGAAGAGTCAGGTTACATGACAGAAGATATGTGTAGCACCGGTGTCTGGAAAATGTTTTTTGACGATGCCTCACTTGTGAAGGGGCCGGTGCAGGAGTGCTTTTAGTGGCTCCCGAAGGAAATTTCGTTGTTCCTTTTTCCTACAGACTGCAATGGGATATAGATTATACTAACAACGTATGTGAATATGAAGCGCTGGTCTTAGGATTAGAGGCTACCAGGAAACTAAAAATAAATAACTTAGAGGTATATGAAGATGTAGAGTTAATATTCAAACAAATAAATCGACAGTACCAAGCTAAGCATCCCAGATTAAGATCATACAGGAATTGTGCCTGGGATCTGATGGAAAAAAATTTCTCGTCCGTAAATGTCCACTTCATCCCACGCGCAGAGAACTTACATGATGATGCATTAGCTAAAGAAGCTTCAACCTTCTCTCCTCCCATGACTTTCAAATTGAAGTATCACATAGAAATCAGACACAGACCATCTGTACCTGATAACATCTAGCACTGGCAGGTTTTTGAGGATGATGAACAAATTAAGAAGTTTCTTGAAGCAATAGGTGATTTTTCCGAAACCCACGTAGATCAAGAAAACCATAATGAAAATATATGGATCATGCAATAAGGGGAAGACCCTCAAGCCTTTCAAGACAAAATCGCAAATCATCGCATGCTGGTCCTTAAAAACAACCAGATTCCAAAAGGATTGATTCCTATGGAAAGACTTTTTGATCAAAACGACATACCTGTGAATTCCACCTTACAACCCCAACTAGAAGAAGTGGAGGACTGTGATATAGGCACCAAAGAAGAATCCAGGATGGTAAAAATATCCAAATTCCTCCCTCCCGAAATAAAAAGTAAGTATAAATACCTACTCAGACAGTATAAGGATGTTTTCGCCTGGTCTTATGATGAGTTAAGAACGTACGACACTTCTGTAATTGATCACAAGATACCTCTAAAGCCTGGGGTCAAACCATTTAGGCAAAATCTTAGACAGATCAACCCCATTTTGTTACCCGTGATCAAAAAAGAAGTTAAGAAACTTTTAGACGTGAAAATAATAGTACCTCTGAGATATTCAGACTAGGTAGCAAACCTGGTCCCTGTCAGGAAAAATAATGGGGAAATCAGACTGTGTATGTATTTCAGAAATCTAAATAAGTCGTCTCTTAAGGACAACTATCCGTTGCCCAAAATGGACCATGTGCTAGAAAAGGTAGTTGGAGCCAACCGAATGTCTATGATTGACGGGTTCTCTTGTTATAATCAAATCGCCATGAATGAACAAGATAGAGAAAAAACCGCTTTCATTACACCATGGGGTACGTTCATGTATGATAAAATGCCTTTTGGTTTGATGAATGCAGGGGCCATGTTGTAGCACACTATGGACATCACTTTCATCGGTGAAAGGGATAAGTTCGTAGTCATTTATCTTGACGATTTGACGGTTTTCTCTAAAACCGACGAAGAACACTTGATACATCTTAAACAAACTTTCGAAAAATGCCGCAGGTTTGGTCTATCTTTAAATCCAAAGAAATCACATTTCTCCATGTGGGAAGGTAGTATTTTGGGTCATATCGTATCTAGGGATGGAATCAGGATTGATCCTAAGAGGATTGAAGTGATAGATACTATAAATATTCCCATAAATGTAAAAGAAATTCAATCTTTCTTAGGAAGAATAATTTTTTTACGAAGATTTATCCCGAATTTCGCTGAGATTGTAAAATTGATCACAGGTATGTTGAAAAAGGATAGTGAAGTAAAATGGACAACCAAGGCCAAAGAATCGTTCGCACATATTAAGAAAGTCATAAGCGAGGCACCTGTGTTAGCGAGCCCCGACTATCTAAAAGATTTTCTTATTTTCTCATTTGCCTCCGAACACACTATTGCCACGGTGCTCCTACAAAAGAATGAAGAAAGTTTCGAACAACCGATCGCTTTTTTCAGCAAGAGCCTTAGAGACACAGAACTGAAGTATGATATAATAGAAAAACAAGTGTACGCCATGGTAAAAGCATTAAAGGCATTCAGAACGTATGTACTACACTCCAAGATAATTGCGTACGTACCTACCAGTTCTGTGAAAGATATTTTGGTACAACTAGACAACGATGGAAAAAGAGGGCGATGGCTCGCCAAAATCCAATAATTTGATCTGGAAGTCAAACCGACCAAATTGATAAAAGGTTAAGGCCTGGCCAAACTCTTAGCTGAGTCGAATTTCAGAGCCCTAGGTATCAATTTCCTACAAGAAGGCGACGAAGACATGAACCTGAACGAGTTGAATGAGCAAATAGGCCCAAACAAGATCAAAGAGAAGTTCATATCATCAGGTTTGTACAGAGACATAGTATCATACCTGCTAACTCTAAAATGCCCAAATGAGCTATCGCCATCAAAATCTAGGACTTTAAAACTTCATGCGGTTAAATATTGTATCGTCGAAAGTCAGCTATATTGGAAAGATTCACTCAGTTTCTTGTTAGTCTATTTAGTTGAATCGAAAACTCAGCGGGTTATAGACGAATTTCATAAGGGAGTCTGTGGGGGGCATCATGCTTGGAGAGATACAACTTACAAAATTCTGAGGGCTGGGTACTATTGGCCAAAAAATTTCTCAGACGTTAATACCAAAGTTCGAGCCTGCAACCCTTGTCAACTATTTGCAGGTAAACAGAAGCTCCCGACACTGCCTTTAATTCCAGTCAAAGACGAAGCCCCATTTCAGCAATGGGGTCTAGATTTCATAGGCGAGATTAATCCCCATTCCAGTGCTCAACACAAGTGGATCTTAACCGCAAAAAATTACTTTACTAAATGGGTGGAAGCCATTCCAACCAAAAGGGCAACATACTCGGTGGTAATTAATTTCTTAGAAGACAACATTTTGTCTAGATTTGGTTGCCCCCGAAAGATAGTTACAGACAACGCCCAAGACTTTAAATCTATGGCTATGATCAGCTTCTGTCAAAAGTATAACATCGTTTTTGGCCATTCCACAGTGTATTACCCCCAAGGAAATGGATTGGCCGAGTCATCTAACAAGAGAATGGTAAATATAATCAAGAAAGTATTGGATGAAAACAAAAGGTCTTGGCTTGTGCACTTAAAATACGCATTGTGGGCGAATCGCATAAGCACAAAAAACTCTATTGGTATTTCATCTTTTCAGATGGTATACGGGACAGATGTTGTGTTACCTATAAACCTAGTGCTTCCAGTGATGAAGTTATGGCAAGATCTAAATGAAGAACCCAATCATGTCACCAGGAGGATAAACCAGTTGATTGAGGTTCAACAACATAGGGTCGAAGTAGACGAAAAGTTGCAGAAGTACCAAGATGACATGAAGGCATTATTTGACTGCAGAGCAAAGGATAGAGATTTCCTCCCAGGTGATTTAGTATTAAGGTGGGATGCAAGAAGGGAAGAAGCAACAAAATATGGTAAATTTGACCACCTCTGGTATGGGCCATTCAGAGTTTCGGCTCTGGAAGGAAAAAATTATTTCCTACTGGAAAATATAGACGGTGAAATCACAATGCCCCTGTCAACAGGCGTTATCTGAAGCATTATATGACATAACAGTTGCCTAAAAAAAAAAAAAAATTAAATA
>ML779378.1:122017-159501 GCA_009831015.1 Picea engelmannii
TTTTGATTTTCTTTTTTCTTTCATGAACTTTCAACACCATTCGGATAGCCCCGATAATCTTTGTATTTGCCTCTTACAGGATTCCAGCTGCACAAAAAACAAGCAGGAGAAGTAAACCGAAAGTTGGTGTCAGAAATAAATCGGCTTAAACAGGTGATACCCAAGAAATTTGATATTGTGCAAAAAACAAAATTGAAACGAAACGGTAACGATGATATTTCCTAAAAGACATGTTCTAAAGGACTATTAAAGAAAATCGAGGTAACCTCATTCAAACAGTAACATTGGCTGAATTGATAAATAACAGAGTTGTTTCTTTGTTTAATCGTCTATGAAAAATTAAGACAAATTAAATGATCCACCCAATTTAAAAGCAGTCAGTCAAAGTAAAGTATCCCCAAAAAAGATCTACAGGAGTCAGTTTTGAATGTTTGACCTCTGTATTTTCAGTCCGTAAGTCACTACCTGTCACCCTTTTATATCTACGACTTTACCTTTTAAAAAAGTCAGTATCTTTCTGTTTCTCATAAGAAGGGATAAGAGTTTTCATTTCAACCTCGTGAGCTTCAAAGCAGATTGTGGAAAGAAGGCGGGTCTTCACAACTCCTCGATCCCCTGCTAAACGAAGAGACGCTTAAAGTGATCCTAACTTTCCTAGGTTCTTCAACAATATCAGAGGATTGAGGCTTGCTCAAATAGAATGCCCTAAGAAAATTATTTTCCCTTTTTTCCCTGAGAACGAAGGTGTTGTGAAGGTTAAGGGAAGGTTGGTACCGAGTAATCAAAGTAAGTTGATAGACCTATAATGAAAAATATTACATAGATATCAACTCTGATACAAACTAATTGCTCCCATCTTCGCGCTCTAAAAAGAAAATTATAAGACAGGTGGTGAAAGGAAATTTAGAAATGATTGCCCCCATCTAGTCCAAGAGACGATGAAAGGAAATTCATAAGTGATTGCCCTCGTCTCTGCATTTAAATGCGCAAATATATTCCGAAGTGGTGAAAGGAAATTCAGTAAAAGGGGCCAGATAACTTCACCGGGGTACTGAACAGGCTCGCTGGCAGTGAAGCAATATCTGAGATATCTGTAAGGATGTTATACATGGATATCACTCTACTCTGGTAACCAATTCTTTTTAAAACCTAATCCACATCCCAAGTTCAGACGGGGCTTCCCGATTTAAAAACATATAAACTTCTTCTTTTGATGCAAGCTGATAGCCACAAGATCTGTTGGGTCTCCTAGAACTATTTTGAATGTCTTAAGGCAGACCTGATTTTAGTGACGGGAAAGGGAAAGTCGTGAAAGGGACTACAACTAAGTTTAAAAAGAGTATCTGAGTTTGAAAATATTTTCAAGGTAAAAAACGAAGTCTCTTTCCCCTTTGGTGCCCTGTTCTCAGGAACCTTTTCACTTGATTGAAACTATTGACTCCATTTACCCAATATCGGCACGTGGTCTACTGTTATTCCCGTCTTACAAGAAAACGAGATCTCTAGTTGGAGCCTATGTTGGAGCCGCCTTTGTTTTTTCTAGCCCGTCTCGAATTTCATGTCTTAATGCTCGAAATCGAAAGATGGTTTTCGTATTTTCCATCTATGGTTTTAAAAAAATCTCTGAAGTCTTATCACGCAAGCAACGATAATTATTGTACTCTCGAGGCGAGTTCTACTTTTCATAAAAAAAATTCCCCCTTTGTTCTACCTCGGGATTTTGTATGTTGGATGCTATAGATCACGTAGGTCACAAGTCCTGAGCAATGAAACAACGAAATATCTTTAAAATTCTACGAAGGGCAGTAACGGGAGTAAAATTTTCTAAATCACGATTAAACATCATCGGGTTTTCGCGCCTCGGCGTTCACTAAATCCAAAAATCTCATTGTCGTATCCCCGGTAGCCGAAACCATGAAGTTCGTATGTTAGTAACCCGAGTCAAGGTTAAAGGAAAAAACTAAGCCATGGTTAAGTTTCATCGGCAATTCACCACTCGACATGTTCTCTTTTAAAAAGCTACACTGTCTGAGCCCCGACTCGCGAAGTCGCGATAAAGATATGAACATAATTAACTAAACACTTAATCCGAGTTTATCTTCCCTTTTAATTAAAGCGTATCGTCGCAATTTCACGGTTTCGCGACTCGGCATGCAAACTTTCCGGAAGTTATACCTTCGAAGCTCCGAGTCACGATATGGAGATATAAATAATTACGTAATTAATTAAGCGCCTAATCACAATTACGTTTTTATTAACCAAAGTCAATCATTGCAATTTCGGGGGTTAGAGGTTCAAAGGGTTAAAGCAAAAGTTCCCAATACAACGAGTACCGAAAGATTAATTAACTTTGGTAAAACCAGATTAATTAAGCTAAATCGGTATCTTCCGTGTTTTGATGCTTGCACAGTTTATGAGGCAGTCTTGATTCTTCCTTACTCCAACTGACATTTTGAACCCCCAAAATTTATGGCCTTAATTAGAAATAAGGCGAATCGACAAATAAAGATTTGGGTTTTTATTGCTAAATTTATTTCTAAACGTGATTTGACCGATCTGTTCTTAAAAATTACCGAGTTTTCGAATATATAGAGCTGTTATTCATTATAACAAATTCATTTCTATAATATGCAGAGCACACTTTCTCAGCGAGCTAACTTCTGTATGTATACATATTTTTATCGCAGAAGAGATAAATAAGGATCTCCCGTCATGGCCCCGCGAAAAGAATCTAAAGCCAGCGTTGAAGTTGCAAGACAAGGTTCAAACAACGTCACTGATACGTCACCTCGAAGTGTCGACTCTGTCCCGAACTCGTCATTCGTTTCTGATGTTCTGCAGGCCGAATTAGTGGAATATTCCGATGATTTCAATGACAATGAGAAATATGACATAACCACTAAATATAAGATCGTCATTCAATCGGGAATGCATAAAGTAGCGACCAGGCCACGATTTCTCGCCTACTATGATATGGTTTGATGGGCATTGGACCATGTGGACATACCAACTTGAACCATCATGAATGAGCAGAAGGTTACCATCGAGGCTTTCAGACCTGAACATCTGCAAGCTATGTACAAGTTGCTCATAGCGTCCGACCTTACATATCATGCCGAATTCTTGGAAGAGTTCAAACAAAAGGAATGTGTGTAGTATGACAAGACTATGTCTATCTTAATAAGAGATTGGGTTTCTCACCCTGCAAAGTTCAGGGCAGACAGTCATGGTATATATTCAATAGCTTCCTTGGAACCATAGTTCAAGTATGTAGCTATGATGACATGCAGATTATACGGGAGAGAGGAAACCTCACATTTCTTTCTTCAATGGGTGCCTCTAATATATCGAGTCGCCGAAGGCTGTTCCTTCGAATAGGCAAAAATGTTGTCTGATAGCTTGACCAGTTGTGTTACAGAGTATCGGGCGCAGAAAGAGAGCGGAAAGATTTCTTCATTTTTTATGTCTGCATACATTATGGACATTGTGTGATTTCTAACACCATTTCCCTTAATGAGATGGAGTTGGACTCCAGCAGAGGACGAGCCCATCCACATCTATCATTCGAAATTGTGGGAAAACAAAGTGGCAGATTTCGTATATGAAATCTTCAACTGGGTAATGGTACCTCTGCATGTCACTATTTTCGGCCACCCGCCACCTAGGATCTCGGACAATATAGTGACGAATTTGAGCAGCATAGTTGACTGGTATGTAGAAGATGAATTCTCATATCTCAGAGTTTTCGGGGCTTCTGTTCCCTCGCATGCATTGCCATTATTTATCCCCGACAAGCTAGCTTGTTGTGAAGTTTCTAGACAAATAGTAATCGGTGGCATAAGCAAGGATCTTAAGGGATACTCAAAAAGGGTATGGCCACCTTTTCCTGTTCATTTAAACTCATATTATTTATTAGATTTTAGGCATGCTAAAGCTAAGGTAGCAGACCTGGAAGACCTAAAATTGGTCCTTATTGAATTCAAGAAGCACGATCTGTAAAGGGTCGTGTGTAATCATTTGGCCAGTTGCGGACTCAAGATATTTGAGCACGAAAATTCACCCTCGGATGACATTTTCCAAGGCGCAAGATCTTATGCCGAGATTTTAGCTTGGATACAAACCTTGGCACCTGAAGAGAGGGCTGATGTTCTGAAGTTCCAAGAACATCGACACAGTTGACATCTTCCCACAGTATTACGGGGTGAGAGTCCGAGTACAGCGGAGGTGAAACAAAAAGATGCCGAAGGCTCCAAGGATGTGACTCCCAATCAAGGAAAACACCAGGATGGGGGAGAGAAAACTAAGATTCTGAAAGCAGAGATAAAGACTCCCGACCTGCCGAAGAAGCAGACTCCGACTACTACTCCGGGACAATCAGCGAAGCAAATCGGAGATCCTATCGCATCAGTTACTCCCTTGCAGTCAACTCAGGGAAATATTGACACAGGGTGGATCTTAAATGAAGAATTGGGGCATATAAGGGTGGAAGAGCTCCCTCCAAATGAGTTCTTCTTTGATAAGAAGAGAAAGGCAGTGGTAAAGAGAGAATTTTATCAGGAAGGGGAATCAACAGCCAAGAAATACAAAGTTATGACTGATGGGAAAGACAAGAGGAATGAACAATTCACGACAGAAATAGTTGGGACATTAGGGGCATATGCCACGGTGAATCAATTCTCCATTGGGGTTTTGAAAAACTAGCTAAAACGAAAAAATCGCCTCATCAAAACCCTATAAGTCAGACTAGCCACTGCAGAGGAGGCCGCCAAGGACCAGGCGAGTGTGGGGATAGAACAAGCAAGGTTGGCCGATAAAAGTGAGATAGAGCTGCTCAAGACTAAGCTTGAACAAGCAGAGCTAGTGGTTCGGAATGGTCAGATACAAGCGGGCCAACAAAAAGACTTGATCGAACAACTACAGGCCAGTGTGGAAATTGCCGAAAGTAAATTTATAAATATCGGGATGTTCCAGTCCCTAGCGATGAAGATTCGCAGCAGATTTTCTACGCCATAGAGAAATTTACTCACCAAGTTAGAGGCGATTCGGGACAAATTCTTGCTTGTAAATCAAGTTTTCAAAAATTTATTTGTTAGAGAAAGAAAAGCTAGAGCAACACGGGTCGCCTTTCAAGAGGCTGTGATAGCTACAAACAACAGGGAATCAGGAAGCACTCCCAGGTTTACCATTTCGGAGCAGACTAGAGGAAATATTATGTTAAAAGAATGGGAACACAACATCTCGGAAGGTAAGCTGCAAGCCAAGAGGGTAACAAAATCATTAGAAGAGGCTTTCAGTTCTATAGATGGTAACCTGCTAGGCATTGATTCAAATGAATATGGCAAAAATCTCACTTGATTTAAATGAAAAAGAAGAAAGAGATTTGGCCGAGATCTCACAAGTGACTATGGAAGACATAGTCCAAATAGATAAATGTATGATTAAACCAAGTGTGCAATTGTGCGCTATCGACATGCTGGACAAACAGATGGAAGACGGGTTGCCGCAATTGGCCCAAGGTTGTTACTCTTTTGAAGCCAATTGTCAAGCAGAACCGTCCAGTATGATATCTCGGTTGGTAGAAAGGTGTGTCATTTGTACCGAGCATGCGCGAGGACAAACTTCTGGCACCAAATAAAGACATAGAGAAAGAAATGGAATGATTGGTCTCCTCCTTATCATAACTGAAAATTTTGTAACGATTGAGATTCCATCTTATTGTAAAACTGTATAAATATACCATAGAAAGAAAGAAATAGGGCTGGACCTTTTTGTGTCGATTGTAACAGAGGTTTTACATTTGAGAGTTAATATAAATCAAATTTGAAGATTCTCAATTCCGTCACGATTGTGTTATGAGTTTGTTTTCTTGTATCTCATATTTCGTTTCATTTCATATTCGTATCTGATGAATGCTTCACTATAATTTAGTACAAACTCTACTATAATGAATGAATTTTGGTTTTCTATATTGTTTACTGTTTTTCCTCTGTACCAACTATCAGCAGGTATAAGACCAGTCAACAATTTCAGAATTCTATATATATATTATGCTTCATCGGGTTATTTCCTTACATTTTTCTTCTCCTGTTTATACGTGAGATTCTCCCTTGATAGGAGCCTTACTTGATAGACAGCTTAATGTTTTCTCCCACCTCATACATTTTATTAAAATATAACCCAGTTACGGGAAAGAGCCTTTGATTTGCACCACGTTTTTATTCCTGAAACCATAAACTCTCTTTTATACTACCGAATTGAGACAACACTTAAATTCCCCTTGAAGTTTTTCTTATTTTACTGTTCCTCCATGACTATCGTTGTACCAACATAGCCCAATATCGAACCCGGATTATCAAATCAAAGGCACATTGCCTTAAACCTTTTTGATACCATTCTTAAAAAAACCACTACCCGGGTTGAACTTGAACGTTCATGGGCAGCGATTGAACAGGATATAAACATCTAAGAACAGTTGGAAGCTAGACAACGCCAATGCAAAAATCTTCCCTAGTTTCCCTTGCCGAAGGTTGAAGTTTCTCTCTTCTCTATCCTTTACTCACTTTCATATGCCTAGACATTGTACTTCTAAGCCTTAAGTACAGACTCTGGAACAACAGTCTATATGGGAAGAAGAATCGGGTAAGATTCCCCTATGGTGAAAAGAGGGAAGAAGGGATTTTACAACTAGTTCACAATGATGTTTTTGAACCTATGTCGGTCCCATCAATGGGAAAATCTGTGTACTATGTCTCATTTATAGGTGACTTCTCGATGAATACTTGGATATATTTCCTCAAGAATAAATCTAAATTCTTTGACAGGTTTAAAAAGTTTAAGGTTCTTGTTGAGAATCGAACAGAGAAAAGAATTAAGGTGTTGAGGACAGATAATGGTGGAGAGTTCTGCGGGAATGAATTTGAAGAATTATGTAAGAAGTGTGGTACAGAAACACAGAAAACTACTACATATACAACTCAATAGAATGGAGTTGCAGAAAGGATGAATGGGACGATGATGGAAAAAGCAAGGTGCATGCTCAGTGGTGTCGGGTTAGGGAAATAATTTTGGGCAAAGGCATTGGGTATTGCATGTTACCTGATCAACAAATCACCCTCATCAGCGTTGGATGACAAGATTCCACAAGAGGTATGGACTGGTAAGGAACCTTCTCTCACACATCTCAAGGTATTTGGTTGTGATGCATATGTTCATGTTCCAAAGGAAAATAGGAGTAAGATAGATAATAAGGTCGAAAAGTGTATCTTTATTGGATATAAATATGGTCTCAAGTGTTATAAGCTTTGGAACCCAGAATCTAAGAAGGCAGTGTTGGAGTTACTTCACACACACCTAGAATTTCTTTTTCCTAAGGTTTTTATTTTTTTATTATTCATAATTAGTCATTATCCAGTCTCCTATATTTTAGGAGAGAATATTCCACCTGGAGAATATTCTCTTTCAATTCACACTTCAGTTTGACTAGTTGAGTTGAGTTTAGATGTTGCATTGGGATCATCACCATGAAACATTGGGATCATCACCATGATAATTCGACCTTGCCTTGGTATCATCACCAAAGTGGCGCATTAGCCTTGATTACTTGAGTTAACTCCTCACTAATTTTTGTTCAGTCAGTTAATTGAAGACTAGTTGACTAGTTAACTCAACTAGGTGGCAGTTCACTCCCATAACTACCTGAGAGACTAGAATAGGTGGCAGTTCACTCCTGTAACTATTGGTGTGTGTCCAGATCACTCTAGACCACCACTATGGTGACTTGTTTCACCTCAATTCGAACTCATTGAGTTATACAGAGTATATCATGTGTAAATTATTCATTATTCACAATGGTTAATGAGAATTCTTCCATTCTTTCTCTCCTTCTTCTTCTCTTTCCTATTCTCTCTGCAAATGTGTGTATTATTGTTTAGCTATATATATTATGTGAAGGTTCAACACATTTACATGGTATCAGAGCCGACAGACTACTAAGAAAAATCTACACCAAATGTTTTGCAGGTACAAAAGATTGAAGACAACGGAAAGATGGAATTCCAAAAAGAATTCATTCTTACACCTTACAACTATTTTTCATGGAAGGAGAAAATATCCATACATATCTGATCCAGAGGGTTGTATAGGTTAACCGTGAATACAGATACAAAGCCAACATCAGCCATTAAAAAATCCAAGTACTTAAATCGCATGGATGAGGCACTCGGAACAATTTGCAGTCTTATTTCTCCCGATCTCCTTTTTCACATGTCTTCTTGTAAGACTCCCAATGAAGCCTGGAAAATATTGGAAGGGATCTTTGGAAAACAGGATGAGATGAGGGGACACATGTTGGAGGTGGAGCTGCTCACATTAGATCCAAAAAGATTCGACAATACCAAGATTTCTTTACAAAATTCAAGGATTTACTGTCGCAACTCAAAGCTTGCGGGGTTGATAAATCAACGGAGGAGAAACACATAGTTCTCACCATTATCTCCAAGCTTGGTCCTAAATTCTCTGTATTCATATCTTTCCATACTGTTGGATTCGCCTTTGGAGCCATCTGGAAGATGCCTTCTCTTGAGGACTTTATCGAATCCTTGACAAAAGAGAAAACCAAGCTCATCAACATGGGTGCAATCAAAGGCCCAAGGGCGCATTCACTCACCATGCATGATGTAAGCCACAAATATCAGAAATATAAATATAAATATAATCGTAAATCTCATGCACATACGAAGAAGGAAGGGTACACAAAACCCTTCACCGATGCCTCCGGATCCAAAGGAGAAAAGGGAAGAAAAGGAGAGAAATGCACATACTGTCACAAAGGATTCCATTCGGAATTTGAATGCATGCAAAAAAATAGATTCGATGTCTCAAATACTTTAGAAAAAATAGCATTGGAGATCGCATCCCCAAGGGTGCAAAGAAGAAGAATCCAGAAGATCTGAATTCCAAGAAAGACAATTCTAACCATGCCTTGATTGCCATCAACTCCTCTCTCGATGCTTGGATCATAGAATCAGGAGCATCACATCACATGACTTCCTCAGAATAAGTATATTCTTCATTGGATGCATGCAAAGGTCCTCCTATTCTTATGGGGGACAACTCTTTTGTCGAAGTCACCGGAAAAGGAAGGATTGAACTCACCAATGGAAGTTTCGAGAATGTGTTGCATCTTCCCAAGATTTCTGTCAACATTCTATCCATGTATCAGATGACGAATTCCGGCACTGGAAAGAGAGTCGTATTCACACCAAATTTCATGGACATCTACAACATGCAAACCAACTCCAGGGTTGCTACCGGTGAGGTAAATCATTAGTCTAGATTGTATACATTTTTTGAATTCATTGAACCTGAATCTGCTTTACTCCTTACTCATGTTGATGAAAGTAGTAGGATATGGCATGAAAGGTTTGGACATTTGAATTTTAGATACATGAAACATCTTAGCAAGCACAAATTAGTTGATGGTCTACCAGACATCCATTTCTCCAAGGGAGTATGTGAGGGATGTGTTCTCGGAAAACACCCTCAAGAGAAATTCAAAAAGGGAAAGTTTCAATGAGATTCCATACCTTTATATCTGATCCACAGTGACCTCATGGGTCCTTTTCCAAATCCATCGATCAGCAAAGAAAGGTTTGTTCTCATTTTTGTTGATGATTTCTCACGTTTTACATGGATCTACTTTCTCAGGAAAAAATCTGAGGTCTTTCAACACCTCAAAGATTTCAAAGCTTTGGTTGAGACATAGTCCGGAAAGAAGATCAAAGTCCTCTGAAATGATAACGGGGGCGAGTATGTGAATCATGGGATCCACAATATTTTCCATGAGGTAGAGATTCATTTGTAGTATACATCTCCCTACACTCCGCAACAAAACCGAATTGCTGAGTGGAAAAACCGATCTCTAAAGGAGATGGCATCTTTCATGTTGCATGCAAAGTCACTACCATAGAGACTATGGGCTGAAGCACTTAACTGTGCAACATACATCCAAAACAGATCTCCCCATATATCTTTCAAGGATAAGACCCCCTACGAGGCTTGGAGTGGACTCAAACCGAAAGTGACCCACTTTCGCATTTTTGGTTCTCGTTCATGGGCCTGGATTCCCTCTGAAAAGAGGAAGGCACTTGATCCACAAAGCACTGAGTGAATTTTTGTTGGATACCTTGACAATGTGAAGGGATATTGGATAATTGATCTTTCCTTGGACCGGCTCATCATTGAGCGTAGTGTCCAATTCGAGGAAAGTGTCTCGCATGTACCTCAGCAACCACATGCAGACACCTTTACTCTTCCACCCTTTCGAGATGATGAGCATGCACATGTCTAATCTTCCTCAGACGAGAGTTATGATTCAGAGGAATCAGAAGATTCATATTCAGAGTCAGAGTCAGAGCATCTAGATGCAGTTGTAGATTCGAAGAAGAGGCCCAAGTGGGAACAGACTACTCTTCAGGATGCAGGGGATCACGTAGGTGATCTAGCTGATACTAGGAGGAATCGATCTGATTTAGAGGAGCCTCCTATTGCACTCACTTCCACTGAACCATTGCCTTCTAGGCATCTTTTCTTGGTTCAGTTTTCATATCCACATTCTTATGGTGAGGTTGCTGGAAATACCTTTTGGGAATCTCCCATGCAGGAGGAGTACAACTCCCTCCTCGAGAACCAGACTTGGGATATGGTTCCCCTTCCTTCTGGGAGGAAACTTGTCAGATGAAAATGGGTCTATAGGATCAAGAGCGTTGTAGATGGACAGATCAGTAGATACAAAGCCAGGCTTGTCACCAAAGGCTTTCAAAAGGTTCATGGTATTGACTATGATGACACCTTCGTTCCAATAGAGAAGATGGATTCTATTCGATTGGCCCTTTCCCTTGTGGCAGCCAAGGGATGGGAAGTCCATCAGATGGACGTGAAGAATGAATTTCTTCACGGTGATCTCTCTGCGGAGATCTACATGGAGTAGCCCCAGGGATTTATGTAGGACTCATCTTTGGTCTGTCGACTGAAGAAGTCACTTTATGGCCTCAAGAAGGCTCGGAGGGTATGGTATGACAAGATGGACTCCTACCTGTTGTCACATAACTTTGTACGTTGTAACTCAGACCTGAATATATACATGCTCAGGACGGCTAATTCACTTCTACTTTTAGTTCTGTATGTCAATGATTTGTTGATCACTGGTTGCTCAACTTTAGTGATTGCTGCAGTCAAGAGGATTCTTCAAGACAAGTTTTTGATGACGGACATGGGTCCACTACACTTCTTCCTTAGACTTGAGATTAGTCAGGATGCATCAGGCATCAAAATGTCTCAAGCCAAGTATGCACGAGATATCCTTGAGAGATTTCACATGACAGACTGTAAGTCTTCCCCAACTCCTTTCCTATCAGGATTCAAACTTGAGGATGTCGGGGAGACTCCACTAGTTAACAACACACTGTACAGACAACTAGTGGGGATCTTGTTGTATCTCACACACTCTAGACTAGACCTCTCATATGCAGTTGGCGCAGTTTCCAGGTTCATGCAGGAGTCGCATGAGCTACATTGGAAAGCTGCAAAGTGTATCCTTTGATACGTACAGGGCACCATCACCTTTGGGATTCATTATGCAGCAAACTCTACATTAGATCTCATTGGGTTTACTAATTCCGATTGGGCTGGTGATATCATTGATCACAAGTCCACATCTGGTTATTCACTCAGTCTTGGTTCTGGGCCTATATGTTGGTCGAGAAAGAAGCAAGCTACCATTTCCCTATATTCAACTGAGGTAGAGTACAGAGGGGTAGTTAACATAACTATTCAGGGTATGTGGCTACAACATTTTCTCACTAAGTTGGGCATTCAGTTTCATCGACCGATCGTCATATGGTGTGATAACCAGAGCACTTTGAAGTTCTGTAGAGATCCAGTTCAGAGGCAGCAGATGAAGCACATCGAGATCCACATGCACTACATCCAGAACTTAGTACACAAGGGGATCATCGACTTACAGTTCTATCCTTCAGTAGAACAGATGACAGACATTTTCACCAAGACCTTCACTAAGTAGAAATTCCATTCTCTGCGAGGTCGTCTTGGAGTGAAGGACATAGTTGCCTAGCAACTGTAGTTCTTCTTTTTACATACATTGTTCCTTGAGGGGGGATTTTTCCCATGAGGTTTTCCCTCTTTCCTCACTTTATTTTCAGTGTATCTTTTGTACTTGGGTACATAACATGGCCTCGTTGTCGGGACCCAATCTTTATTTTCACCATAGTGATGTTTAGGGGGGGTGTTGGAGTTACTTCACACACACCTAGTATTTATTTTTCCTAAGGTTTTTATTTGTTTATTATTCATAATTATTCATTATCTAGTCTCCTATATTTTAGGAGAGAATATTCCACCTGGAGAATATTCTCTTTCAGTTCACACTTCAGTTTGACTAGTTGGTTGAGTTTAGATGTTGCATTGGGATCATCACAATGCAACATTGGGATCATCACCATGATAATTCGACCTTGCCTTGGTATAATCACTAGAGTGGTGCATTAGCCTTGATTCCTTGAGTTAACTCCTCACTACTTTTTGTTCAGTCAGTTAACTAAAGACTAGTTGACTAGTTAACTCAACTAGGTGGCAGTTCACTCCTGTAACTGCCTGAGAGACTAGAATAGGTGGCAGTTCACTCCCGTAACTGCTGGTGTGTGTCCAGATCACTCTAGACCACCACTATGGTGACTTAGTTCACCTCAAGTCGAACTCATTGATTTATAAAGAGTATATCATGTGTAAATTATTCATTATTCACAACGATTAATGAGAATTCTTCCATTCTTTCTCTCCTTCTTCTTCTTTTTGCAATTCTCTCTGCAAATGTGTGTATTATTGTTTAGATAGATCTATTCTATGCAGGTTCAACACATTTACAGGTAGTTTATATTCAATATGTGGTATTTAGAGAAATGAAGGATGTTTTTAAATAGGAAGTCCTACCAAGTAAGGAAGAACCAGAGAAAAACAATTTTGATTTAAAGGATGATGAGTCAGACTCTACAGAAGAATAGGAATCATAAGAATAAGATCCTCATACTCTGGTATTGAGGAGATCGATTCGATAAAGAAGGATATGGAAAATGTATACTCCATTTGATTTCTGTTCAAATTTTGTTTTGTCTATTACTGATGATGATCCTAGAATAGTCAGAGAAGCAGTGGATTCAGAGGATGGAAATCTCTGGAAAAGGGCCATGGACAAAGAAATGGCATCTTTGGATAAGAATGATGCTTTGGATCTAGTAGATTTGTCGACTGGAAGAAATACCATTGGCAGAAAATGGGTATTTAAAAAGAAGTTGAATGCAGAAGGAAAAATGGAGAAATACAAAGCTCGGTTAGTAGCAAAGGGTTAATCACAGGTTGAGGGAATTGATTTTGGTGATATTTTTTCTTGTGTTGCCAAGTTAACCTCTATAATATTTGTGTTATCTGTTGCTACTGCATTTTATTTTGAAGTAGAACAAATGTATGTGAAGACAACATTACTACATGGGGATCTGGAAGAAGAAATATATATGAAGAAACCAGAAGGTTATGTTGTGAAGGGAAAGAAGGAGTTGGTATGCAAGCTGAAAAAGTCCCTGTATGGTTTAAAACAATCACCAAGGATGTGGTATTTGATACTTATATGTTGGGACTTGGCTTCACAAGAAGCAAAGAGGATCACGGTGTGTATTTTAAATTAATTGGTGATCATTTGATTTATTTGGTCTTGTATGTGGATGACATGTCGTTGATAGGAAACAACAAGGAAATTATCCAGGATGTGAAAACTCAGTTGTCCTCTAAATTTGACATGAAGGATATCGGTGCTTCAAATTTCATTTTGGGCATGGAAATTAAAACAGATCGGAAAAACAGGAAACTCTAGTCAAATTAGAGAAAATATGTCGAGACAATATTGTAGAGGTTTAATATGCAGGAATATAAACCGATCAAGGTTCCTATTCCTGTTGGTGTAAAGTTATTTGCAGATCAGTGTCCCAAGACACAAGAAGAGGCAGAGGACATGTCTCATTTTACATATGTGAGTGAAGTTCACAGTTTGATGTATGCAATGGTCTGTACTAGACCGGACATTGCACATGCAGTGGGAGTTTTGAGAAATTATATGTCAAAACCAGGGAAGGAGCATTCGACAACAGTAAAAAGGGTTTTCAGGTATTTTCATGTAACTTCTAGCTATGGATTGTGCTACGAAGGAAGACCAATATTGGACAGAGTGGTGGATATACATGGATTTTTGGATGTAGACTGGGCTAGAGATCTAGATCGTAGGAGATCTACAAGTGGGTATGTGTTTAACCTATTTGGAGGAGCAATAATTTAGATGAGAAAAAGATAGGTTGTAGTGGCACTTTAAACTACAGAATTTGAATACATGGTAGCCACTCATGAAAGAAAGAGGAAATATGGTTACAAAGATTATGTTTAGGTATTGGGTTGGTACAACAAGTTGTAAGGATAGATTGTGACAGTCAGAGTGAAATTTTCCTAGCGAAGAACCCGACTTAGCATTCAAATACAAAGCCTATTGATATTCAATATCACTTTGTGAGAGACATGATTGAAGAAAAAAAAGTATTGATGATGAAGGTGGACACTTTGAAGAATGTTGCAGATTCATTAACAAAATCTGTGAGCACTGAGAAGTTCTCTTGGTGTAGAGGATCCATGGGCATTGTTTCCCTGGATTGTTGACTATGTAACCCTGTAACCCCCTATATGCAAAGAAAACAACAAGTGGGAGAATGTTGGGTATGTGTTATATTCTACCTCGAGAAACATGTCACATATTTAGGTGGTTTTTTGGCACATGGTTTTTTGTCGATGGTTTTCTATTTCCGGTTAAGGAATTAGGGTTGTTGACTAATCCAGGTCATCGAGTTAGGGTTTTGGATGTCGTTGGCTCCTATATGTATATTGCATTGTAAACAATGTATTATGAGGAATGAATATAGAATATGTTGGTTTTCCCAGTTTGGGTTTCCAGGGGAAAAATATCTGTGTAATGTTTGTATTTTCCATTGTATCTTTTATGTTCTTTTATTGAAAAAATGTTTGCAATAAATATTGTACAAGGTTAAAATCTACAATTTTCTAGACCTCAAGTAGAATACAATATCTTTGTACCACTCTGAATCTTCCATGGGTTCTCCTACTGATATTGAAATCACTCCATCCATAGAATCATTATTTTCAATGAGCTTTCATAAATCATGTCCTTTAACTGCCTTTAAAGGTTTAATTTCAATATCATATTCTTGAATCTTCACCAGCCAGTTTGCCCATTTTCATTCTCTCAATTGTTGATTTAAAATCATCTTCACAAGAGAGGATGGAGGATACACAATGACATGATAATTGAGTATGTAAGTCTGAAAGTGTGTCGCCTCTTTCACAAGATATAGGGCTTGCTTCTCCAATTCTGAATATCTCAATTCATAATCATGAATGGTCTTGCTCATGAAGCTAATTGGCAGTTCTTCACCCTTGGTATTCCTATGAGTAAGAATATATGCAACAATTGTTTCTATAGGGAACGAATAAATTATGAAGTCTCTTTGAAAATATGGGCCAATGAGGATTGGAGCTGTAGTGATTTCCTTTTTTATATTATTAAAATATTCTTGTGTATTAGTGGTCCATTCAAACCTTTGGTCCCTTTTCAACAATAAATTGATCGGCTTCACAATACTTTCATATTCAGGGACAAATCTTCATACAAAGTTGATCTTGCCAAAGAATGATTGAACTCCCTTCTTAGATGATGGGGGGTTGATTTCATTTATAGTTTTAACTCTTTCTGGATCTATATAGATTCCTTCCTTGCACACAATATGACCCAATAGTTTTCCTTGAGTTACAACAAATAAAAATTTCTTTGGATTTAAGGAAACACCATATAACCTACACCTGTCAAAACCTTTCCTCGGGTGATGAATGTGATCGCTCCTTGTTTTTTATTGTATTGTTAAGTCATATTGATAATCCACCAGGAATGTTCCTATCAACCCCTCAAAATCATGATCCATAGCCCTCTGAAATGTAGCTCCTGCATTTTTTAAACCAAAGGGAATCCGAGCATATGCATATGTACCCCAAGGTGTTATAAAAGTTGTGTTTGCTTTGTCTTATTCAGCAACCAAGACTTGATTATACCCAGAAAAATCATCTAACATTGACATGCAGTGTGATCCCATGACTTGTTGGAGAAGAAAATCCATGTTAGAAAAAGGATAACTATCATTCACGCTTGATTGATTAAGATCCATGAAATCTACACACATATGTATCTACATAGTTTTTTGTCTTATTATTACAAGGTTTGAAAGCCAATTAGAATGTATAATGGGGTATATTATTCCAACCTTCTTTAATTTATCCAATTTAACCTATACCAGTGGTTTTAATTTGGGGTTCATTATCCTTGTCTTCTGCTTGACAAGTTTTACCCCTTCTCTCAAGGGAATAATATGTTGAAATATTGTTTTATAATATGCCTTCAAATCATCATAGCTCAATGTGAACACATCAAGATATTATTTAAATAATGTGACATATTGATCAACTTCGTCAATTGTGCAATCAACTCCCAAATTGACGTATTTTTGGGAACTATCAGTTCCAATATTAATTTGTCTTGTTTCTTGGACTTTTCAGAGCGATGATTCTTCAAGGAGATTTTTAGCATGATCATATCTTGTAAAAAGAGACTTGATTTAATACAATTCCTCAGGACAACAGTTATGTGATTGTCCTCATCTTCATCATCATTCATAAAAAAAAATTCCAATTCTTCACCATTCTCAAATACTTGTAAATACTCCTGATTATCAGGTACATAAGGTCAGAATATTCTTC
This sequence comes from Picea engelmannii, assembly GCA_009831015.1. Lineage (NCBI taxonomy): Eukaryota > Viridiplantae > Streptophyta > Pinopsida > Pinales > Pinaceae > Picea > Picea engelmannii. Next base: position 138,950 of record ML779378.1, read on the forward strand.
TTACTTGAAAATATTTTTTCTCTGAACATCATATGGGCTTGACAGTGAGGCTTCCAAAGCTAATGAATCTACCTTCTGATTTTTGTCCCTTGGAACAAAATAAATGTTAAAAGAGTTGAAGGCTTCCATCAATTCATTAACTCTTTTGAAATATAACTTGAGTCTTTCATTTTTAATCGTATACCTCTGGGTAACTTGATTTATTACCAATTTGGAGTCACCTGTCACAATTAGATGTTATATCTTCATTTCTCGTGAAAGAATCACTCCTTGAATCAAAGCTTCATATTTTGCCTCATTATTAGTACATGCAAATTCAAGTTTGATAGAATGTGGATGCACAATCTTTCCTAGGTTTATAAGGAATATTCCAACTCCACTCCTGGAACTTGAGCAAGCTCCATCAAATGACATCCTCCAATAACCTTCAAACTAATTCTTTTGATTCTCCATATCTTGAATTTTCTCTATGTCTTCAATATGCTCCGTGTCTAGGATAACATAGTTTTTGATCCCAACGTTTATATAATCTTCGATTAGTTCATTATCCTTCTTTTTGAAATAAAAGGGTCTTATAGGTTCATGAGGGACCTTAATCATTTCTCCTTCATTATCTAGCAACATCATGTAGCTTCCATCATTCATTATGTATCCCTCTATCATAGACGACCAATCTCTTCCTAAAACAACTCTATATGCAGGAGGAAGTTCTACCACAACAATATTGAAAATTGTAATAATATGGGGAGCCGTCGTGATCCAAGCGCAAAAATATTTGATTTCTCCATAAGTTGGCACTTGTCTGGAATAAATTGCATATATAATTTCACCAGTCTCATAATATTTGGTGCAACTCATTCCCAATGCCTCCATGATCGCAAGTAGCATAATATTGTTGGTTGTGCCAGTGTCAACTAAAAAATTATGAAGTGAAACATCATTATTTTCAATTGAAATATTAAAAGGTGGGATTTTACCTCTCAACTTGATGGTTGATGTGTTCTGACTTTGTTTCGGACTTATAACAACATCCTCCATTTTTCCAGATGGATCATCCAACAATCTCAAAATAGTTTCCCTTTCTTGAGGGATATTTACCACTTTTGTAAAAGGAAGAGTTATCCTTATCTTACTCAAGTCCTCCACAACATTGTATTTCATCTGGGTAGGGTTTGACATCAGGTGTTTCTTCTTTCTTCCAACACTATCTGTCACAATTTCCTTTGCCTTTTTCTCATTCACCTTTTCTTTATCTTTTTCCTTTTCCTTTTCAAAATCATTGTATTCTTGGATTTATTTACACATGATTGTGTCTGGGAAACATTATCTTGTAAGTCAGGTTCATTGTCACTTTCTTCAAATATATACATGGGCATCTCACATCGGTCCATATGTACAGTTTCAGAACTTTCATCAAGAAAATAATCGTTACCTTGCTCAACCATTTGATCACCATATACATCATCCAGAACAATGGCATTTGGGATTGGTTGCTTGGGAACCCTTTGTCTTTGAAGATTATCAATGTTTTCAAACCTCACTCTGTTTTCTTGGGGAGGGTTCCTTCTTTTCTCTTGGACTGTAATTCTCGGATTTGCTACATAATTATCACCCCTTCTTAATCTGTTTATATCATTTTGCATTTTCCTGATGGTTCTATCCATTTGTGCAATTTCAATTCTTTGTTTAGTTTCTTGTGCCGCAACAGGGTCTACCTTCACATCTAGTATGGTTCCCTTAAAAAATCCTCCTCCAATTGTTTGATTTTGTATCGGTCGCGGATTTTTCTCTTCATTCTTTCTTTAGCTAGAGGCTCCTTGATCATCAATATCTATGCCTCCCTGCTTCCTCTGTACTTTTCCCAGGATAATATCAAGGTCATTACCCATATCAATCATAATTTCTTCCATATCAGTGGCCTTAATCATTGCTTCATCCAAGGTATCCATCTGGGATGTTCTGATAGCATATTTTACATTTGGGGGCATCGCGTTCTTATAAAAACCAAGTATCACTAGGTCATTAAGTATTGTATCTTCTGGAATCTTACTCAAGGTTTTGTTGAACCTGAGATTAAAATCTCGTATTCTCTCATTCTTCCTCAAACCAATCTGGGTGAAATTAGTGAGAAGGTTATGATATGAAAATAGAGGGGACAACATAGTCTGGAACATGGCTTCGAGGTCGTTAAATGAGCCAATTGACCTAGTGGGTAATGTCATATATCATTCATAGGCTCGTCCTGATAAGGTTTGAGGAAACAATCTTACCATCACATCGGCATATTCAACACGATGAAAATCACAAACATCAAGAAATAAATAAAGGTGTATTTTGGCAGCAATTGTCCCGTCTCTGGAAAATTCTTTCAAGGTACCCTTAGGGAGAACAGGGAGGTCATGTTTCTCACCTCGAATATTTAAGGGGGAATCTATTACTCTTATAAAGTTTCCAAATATTAAGTCTTCTTTATTTCTTCCACCACCTCCTCTACCTCCTTATCTTTCTTCATGAGTTTATCTTCGTGGTTCTTCTCGTGGTTGTTCAATTCTTCCTGCCATGTCCAAAGATGTTTCAGGAATAGGTTTTCCACTTATTAGAATACATAGTTTTTTTATTTTACTTTTGGTAATGGGCTCCTTGTATTCATTTAGCTTCAATCTTGACCTTTCTCTTGTGCTGCTCGAGCTAGTCTTTCATTTCTTCGGTCTTGTCGCTCGTCTCTCCTTTGTTTACGAAGGATTTCTCTTTCTTCTTCTTGGACCAATGTATGCCAAGATATTTCCTATTCTTCCCTGGTCTCAGCTGTCATTATTACCATATTATATAGTTTATGTAGGATCCTCTGTTGATTATTTAATCCAATTTCCAGGTGGGGCTAATCAGACTGGGGAAAAGTCATGTATCTTTCAAAAAATGCTAAACCATATTTAAAATTTTCAGTTTGATTCCCCAGTATGGTCTCCAAAATTTTTTACACTTGAATCCATCAGGACCAAAACGGAAACCTCATGAGTAAATTAGTCCCCATGTGTTTTTATAGAGGTGGTACTCCTCTTTGTTTCAAGATTTTCTTGGAATTCTAGATTTTCAACATAATATAGGACTTTGAGAAATTTTGTTGTGATATTCAAAGAAATATAAAGATTGCAGTAAAATAAAAAGTTTTGTTTTTAAAGAGAGTTCTTGAGAGATGACCGGGAAACTCACACATCGCATATTTAAAAAAGATAAGAAAAATTTCCTGACATCCATCATAGTTAAACTAAAGATTTATGATCACATAAAATAAAAGAAAATGGTTTGCACGCAAAAGAGAACTTTAATAGAGTAAACACATGTGGAGCTCAAATAAATAAAATGATAGATCAATATCAAATATTTTATACTCAAAAATCAAAGTTATAAAACACCGTCAAAACTAATCCCGAAATAGTTTTCTTGAGATTTCTGAAAAATATAGAGTCTGTTACAAAGATTTGAAATTTAAATGTGTTTGTCATTAGGACTAGGATTTGGGATCCCATTGACCATAAAGCAAATATAAACAAGAAATAAGTTGTGAAAATAATATGGTGGGTGATGACAGAGTAGCAATACCTAGAAAGAAGATAAGAAGGAGTTATCATATTTCAGTTAAACCTTTCTAGTCAAAGAAGCGGAGTAACTAGATGAAAAAATGATAAAGAAAGAAAGATGTGATCAACATAAACTTACTATGATGGTCTCTCTCTCTCGTTCACTTTTTTGTTGTTGTCCTTTTATTTTCCTCATTGATGCCTATAGGAACCGTCTCAACTAATGCTTATTGGCCTTCCTTAGTTAATTTATCAATTTCCTTTTTAAACCAATCTTCAATGTAGTTTTTCATCGGTGCAACATTGATTTCATGCCTGATTTTGATATTGAATAATTTTCCTTCCAAGTCTCTTAAGTCATGAGAAATTCCATGTATTGCCTCCTCAATATCTTGATTTTTCACGGAATAATCAACTAGCCAAATGTCTATCTCTTCTTCACTATATTCAATTATGCCATAAAATTTCTCAGTTGATAACCCCTTTAATATCTCAACATGTTCATCAAATTTTTTCTTCGTCATAAACATTGAATTAAGAATTAACTTAGGGTCTTGTACCTCATTAATGCTCCCTGCCAGATCTATATCCATGAGTCTTTTGAACAATTCTTCTCTTTTTGTTATGGCTTCATTGCATGCTTGGACAATGTTATTCAAATTCTTGATCTTTTCCTTCCAACAAGAATTCAATTGTTTAATTTGACTTAGAGAAGGAAGATATTCTTCCCTTCTTTCCAATTATGCCATTTTTGAGACTTTTATTCCAAATGTCAAGACAACATCAGCATAGAAACCTTCTTAATTTTTTAAATCAGCTTGCAGATACTCATGAAAAGCATGTGCCCTTGACCTGAAAGAAACAATATTTTTTGATACCTCCCATGCTTCTATTATCAACGACATTCTCTTTTTAATGTTTTTCTCTACATAACTTCGGAATGATGTGAGTAAACTAGAAGACCCTTTCAACTTAATAGCAGGTGTAGTTGGTTTAACCATTGACAAAGGTCTTGTCAGGATTGGAAGAGGTATTAAGGAATTTTCCAATTCTCTAATCCTTTCTTTCAACTTAGCATTTTCAGATTCCAAACCATCAATAGAATCATCAAGAGCATCCTTGGTTTCCCTATAGATTTTAGAAATTTTGGATGGTCGCATGTCCTTCAGGTCAACCTTTGAGTGAGACTTTCCATTTTTATATTTCTGGTCACTTCTTTCTACAATCAACTTTTTAGACTCTTTATCAAAAACAACACTTTGAAAAGTGAAGGATTCTTCGTCACTAAAGGTCTCATTTGCAACGAATTCCAATAAATAATTTTTTTGAGTCATATTTTCGAGTTGTTCCATTGCGGGAAATATTTTCTCAATATCTACTTATAGCTCCATGTCCTCTAGAGAAAATATTTAGATGTTGTTTTCTATAAGATTATATTCTTCCTATTGCACTAAATTCTTCATTTTCTTTCTCACAGGGAACTTATGTGAACTCTCGATTTTCCCAGGGGGGGGGGGGGATTCTTCTCTCCCCCTCCACTTGAACTATTGTTGAAAACATTTTTAACTGGGTGGGCCATTGGAGCATTTCTTCAGAATATGGTATTCTTGGGAGTAACAATTGGAGACTGAGGACTTCTTTCACTGGGACCTTTTCCCTTATGCTTATAAAAATAAGTACTACTAAGTAATGTTTCTAAGTCACTAGCATTGTGTACATGACTACTTTGGTTGTTACCTTCTTCCTCTTCATTAAAGATATTCTGGATGAAAGAATTATTGAATCCCACCAAAAGCATATGTCCTACAAATATTTTGTTCGGATCAAAGCCTTTTATCTTTTCATCATACTTTAAATTCATATTGTTGAAATGATCTGCAAACTCGTCAATTTTATTTATATTTCTGAACATGAAATCTCTAATCTTCCATGGCAGGGGAATAATTTGTTTTCTCCTTTTTTCGTGGAAAAAATTTAGCCAGAAGTTATATTTCCTTGCCACCTCTGTAATAAATAGTTTTTCAGATACATGAAATGGGAGAAAAGAAGGATTTTCTTTCGAGCGGAATATCCTTATAACACTGTGATTCTCCATTTGTTCTATTGTTCCTTTTTCCTCTAAGATTCTATTATCTTGGTTAGATATCTTTGAAGTATTTTCACCCAACAATGACCTTTTGAAGACTAAAACAAAATCATTATAGACTTCATAGAAATACAGAGGAGTCTTGTGTCTCCATAGTGCCTAATACCAAACGGTAACTGGATCTATTTCACGATTCACCCTCTTACTTATGGTTAAGTTTGGGAATTGAAAACAATACACAATAGAGAATATCAGATAAGAAGCCATAAATGATTTTTTGTCCTTTTATAGTGTGATAATTCGGACGAGATTTCGATAGAAATTAGTTTTCCCTAGTCAAAGATGGCATGTTCTTGCACTGTAAAATACAGAATATATAAAATAATGCAAGAGATAGAAGTAGTGCTTTCTTGACCTGTCAACCTGGTAAACAACCACGCAATTTCTCAATAGGGTTTTTTAAAAGACTCAACCTAGATTCTGGTTATGTCTTTTGGGATAGATGCAGGATTATCCAAATATTTAGGCAGGAGGTCAATCCCATTGTTATGTTTCTTCAAAAAATATTTGTAGTCTTATCCTTTGAAAGTAAGCGTCGGCTTTGGGAGCTTCAACATCTTGTGAAAAATGTGCAATGAAAGGAAAATCTGAGAATGATATTGGAGTTGTATAATTCTTTGGCTTGGCACGTACTTGTCCACACACCATGCAACAAGTTCTTTACACTCAAAAACCTCATGAACACACCCAGTGCGAGCGATTCCAAATGCCAAAATTACATTTTTATGTGCAAGAGGAGAGGAATAGTATGAATATGCTCTTAACCACTGTAAGTTCTAGTATTCACAACCAAAGATATTTAAAGTATCACCATAAAACTGTTTTCTAGCTGATGTTGACATAGGTTGATGGGAGTATTTCTTCAGCTGGATAAAAAAATTCAAATAAATATTTTCGGAGAGATGATGATAATTTGATCCCTTGGAAAATGGATATTTAATGAAATTTAATGAGTAATTCATCAAGCCTTTCGCCATTAATGATGATCTTTTTGGAGCCTGCACAACAATTGTTAGCAATAAACAACACTTAATGCATATTGGGAAAAGAAAGAGAATGGCAGGGACAAATGGGAGTGAGTTTGAATATGGAGCTTTTCATGAACCCTCCAAACCGGGAACCAACAAACCAATAGTTATGGATGATCAAAAATATGTTAAGTTTAGAAAGGCGGTCGATCGGACTTGTGTGTAGCGGGAATAAAATACTTCGGGGCTTGAAACCCATGACAAATCTATTGGTCAAAATGTAGATCACTAAACTTGGGGTGCAAAGTGAATATCACAAAACTTGGAGGATGAGGGCTTGAACCCGAGAACCCACAAAATTGAAAAAAAGGCCAAGTGTAGCAACGGATTTATGACATGGGAAAGTGGATGGAGATGAAGGTCCGCCAACCCGCGAACCTACCGATCACTGAAAAATGACTAAGTATGGTAACTAGAAAGGGAGAGAATAAAGGATAAAAGAAAGAAGGAAAAAGGGGAGGTGTAGAAGAGGGAAAAGAAATGGAAAAAATAAATCGGGAAGATAGAACAAGGAAGGAAAACCCAGAAACAGGAAATGATCTCAACAATATTGTACATGAGATACTGGTAGTTTGTTTGGCTTAGTGAAAGATGAGAAAATTGCAAGTGGAGTGGTATTGGATATGGTGATAATGTAATCCCATAAGGAAGATTATTCTCCACTATTGGAAGAGCCAAACATTATGAGAAAAAGCTCATGTCTGAAAACTTTATTTTTCTGTATAAAACAGTTTTGGAAATTGGAATTTAAATATTATTGACAATCTATTTGGTTGCATGTAAATTGAGAAAATTGCAGGTAGAATGGTCTTGGATATGGCAGGGATGTAAGCCATATGGAAGACTAATATTTACAACTGTATGAGCACAAAATCCATTCCCGGAAATTTTATTTTCCTATATAAAATAGATTTCATAAATTAATAGTTACAAATTGTTATGTTATGCTAACAGTTTGTGTGGTTGAATGAAAGGTTGAGGAAATTGTAGGGAGAATGGTATTGTATGTGGAAGGGATGTAATCCCATACATAATACCAATTCGTGTTGCTAAAAGAGCCAAGCATTATGAGAAAAATCCTCATTACTGGGGAATTTTATTTTGTGTATATAAATAGATTTAAGAAATTAATTTTTTTTATGATATGCTAACAATTGGTTTGGTTGATTGAAGATTGAGAAAATTGTAGGAATAATGGTATTGGGTATGGGATTGTTGTAAGCCATAATAAACATTGATGTCTACAGCTGCAAGAGCCAAACGAATTATGAGCAAGAAGCTCATGCTTGGAAAATTGTGTTTTCCTATATAAAGCAGTGTTGGCACAAGGGAAGACCCAGGGTTCAACGTTTAAGAGCGCACCAACAAAACCCTAACTACCGGCCCTTTCGGCAACACCTGTGAAGCAGATGAAGTCTCACCCGAGGTAGAGGAAGGGGTGGTTGCAGGACTCAGATGTCTGCAAACCTTATCTGGGACACCGATGTGTGATTACATCTTTTACAGGGCACTTATAATAGATCATTCATAAATATTTAACCCTTATTATACCTCGGAGACAACACAAAGCTCCAATAATCCTTACTTCGCACAGGACAAAATATCTACGCAGCTTGATAGATCCTTCTTCCTTTCACTTCAGCACTAGACTACAACAACTTGCACTGAGCTCTATAAGCTTCTTACAATCATGCAAAGAGCACTTACAATATGCAGCAGATTACACAGATCCAGTTACTAGCACTAAGCCATCAACTATACATCACATAGATTTACTAATTATGTTCTCCTATTGCCTAAGTATCTATTTATAGATTACAAAAATGGGCCTAAACGTGGGTAAACCCACGGGCCGACATCCCTTTCCTGTTACATTAACCCAAAACCATAAAAGGTCCCCAAAAGTGGGTCAAGATCCCATGATATCTACTTCATCTGGCGCTCCCTCTTTGACGGGTTGTCGAAGTCCAAAAACGGTCAAATATGACCAAGTGTTCCTCAAAACTTGGTTAAGGGCCAACAGGCCCCCACCACTCACCTATGATTCGTCCCGATTCACTCTGGTCTGATCAACTCTGCTTCGAATGTCTCGATCTTGGCCTGAGTTACTTCGACCTGCTACAATATGACAACCTCTTGCTCAGTGAACTCATGGATCACTATGTCATTTACTATTCCTTCTATGCATTGTTCTGCAGTGATAACAACCTGTTCAAGCTCGGTTGTCTGGCTCTCAACTTCATTGAACAGTTGGCATGTTTTCTCTTGCAGAGGTTGAAGTCATTGAGAGACTTCCATAACTTTACTTTGCAGCATGTCTACCTGTTGTTGGGTGGTGCGTTGTTCTGGAAATTTCTTCATTCTTTCGACTGGGGTCAAGGCCTTCAGCTGGGCCTGTAGTGTATCTACATGCTGCTTGGCTTCTTGGAGTTGCGTCTCTAATGTCTGCAGTCCGGGGTTCTTTGTGAGGTTATCATAAGTCTGGGTGCTTCTAGCACTCAGATTCTTATATTCCAAAGCCAAGGTTTTTAACTTGTCAACTGTGCTACGGGTAGTTTCCTCCCTTAGATCTCTTAGTTCTTGGAGAGTCTTGGGTACGGTACAAAGTTACATATCTGTGATGCACTGTTGAAGTTGCTGGATTACTTCTTCAAGTTGTGTCACTTGCTAAGGGACACGTTCTTCAATCTTCACTTCAATGATCGTCACAGAGCGAAGTGCTTTGTGAACTCGTTCCTGCACGTCAAGTTTCTCTGCTAGCAATTGGTCCTTTCTCTGCTGTAACTGTGCTTTCTCCTCCTCCCACTTTTCTTGTAAGGAAAGTTGTTCCTATTCCGCCTTCCTCTTTTGTACTATAAGTGTGCTCTGTACTTGCGCCAAAGCTTGTGTGGCTTGCATTGTGTCTTCGTGAGCTCATCGAAGGCGCGCTTCGACTTTCTCTGTGATCTGGTGTAGTTGAGTGGGCTCATCGCTTGTTCCTGTTGTTCCCTTCGTCAAGGGCTTAGTAGAAACGGCTTGGTTGGGCTAGAGTGCCTGCTACACTTCTTGAAGTTCACCCTTGAGTCGGCTAAATATATCCTCCTGCTTTGCTTCTTGTCTTTCTGTGATCTCTAGTGAGGCATCATTCAGCATGGTGATCAAGAAGTCGAAGTCGTCCTGTGTGAGGGTAGTCTTAAACGTAGTCTAGGTGGCCTTAGTTTTCTTCCGAGATGATGGATTTGGTGGGGTGACCTTCCTTTTCTTAGAGGGCTCCTCCTCCTCTCTAGGCGGAGTAACCTCGCCTTTGTTTTGCTCAAATTTTTTGCCACCTAGTTCTTCACCATCACCTCCCTATGCAAGTGAGAGTGAAGTAGTCTTCGTGGATGTGTTATGGATGTCTTGAACTTCATCATCCTTCTTAGTCTTTCTCGGTCTAGGTGTATCTAGGATAGATTTAGGGCTGTCCACGTTGGATATTTCTGCGGCTTCTACTGGAACAAGGACGTTCATCGACCATTCCTTGGTAATCTTCTCCAAGTCTTCGTCTGTCATCTTGTAGTACGACTGGAGTTGTTCTTTGTGCTCATCAATGTGCGTTGTGATATAGGTGAAGTGGTGGTATACGCTGAATTTGATCAAAGGTTGAAACCTATGACGTGTGATCGGCATGAGGCATGGTGTAGACTGGATGACATTATTCACTTGGTTGTAATAAGCATGGAAGACGGCATTGGACTGCCACTGCTTGTTCATTTCGTTGGAGTACCACAACGTAAAAAACTTCACGGCCAGTGGTTCGAAGGGTTTGATCTCCAGAAAAGTGGCACCTTATGGTAGCTCCCAGGTGATGAAAGAGATGAGTATGAGCAACCAACTAAAGTGGAACTCATACCCCTAGTCTTGCACTTCTCTGCAGTCAAGCTCTAGTTGATTTACAAGGTACTTCGCCCAGTTCATTTATAGTCCCTCCGCACACTTCCCTGCGAGGTCAACTACAAATCTAGTCACCTGTGTGGGTCTGTTCTTATGGACTAAATTTCTTGTGATAATATAGAAACCAAGGTTTACCGTTGCATTCTCGATGGAGGCTACCTTGTAGCCTCGCGTTCCCTTCTCTACATCTCCATATGTGTCTTTAATTCACTAGGCAAGAGCGCGATCTGCGGTCTTTCCTGGGTAAAATTCTTGTGGGTCAGAGCCCTGCATGCTTATCCCTGTGATCTGATTGATTAGAATCGGATCCATCGTGATGCAGGGATCCAACCATAGGTATCCTCCATGGTAGCAGGACAACAACAATCTGACGCATGCATTTACTTCCTGATGCCTCTCGAAGTGAGGAATCTTCATTACATTGAGGAGGGTTGATTGCGCGAGGTTATGGGTCCATTGCTGAGGGAAAATCTTCGGGTTCCTCCCTTCTGTGATATTTAGGAACTTGTGCGGGGCTAGCATACTATAAACCTTGCGATCTCCAAGGTTAAAATCACTAAATTTCAGTGTAGTGAGTTTATCCTGGTCAGCACGAACTGCGCACACTCCTTTCGGGAGGTACACAGTGACCAAAGCATAGTCGAAGTCTCTAGGTACAGTGTCTCGATTCACAGTGCCACTTAGTGGTGGGATATATCTAGGCAAGATACTTGGGATCATATTCACAGTGGCGAAGTCGTTTCCGAGCTTAGATCGTCTTTCCGAAGGGGGTCAGGATGGTCCTTCTCGAGCAGTGGAGGGGGAAGCTGGCAATGCTCTCGAGGATGATGCATGTACACCTTTAGACACTCCTCACTTTGACATGACTCTCTTAGTCATTAAGTCGATTAAAAATTCTTCAACTATTTTCTTAGCAGCATTGAGCTCGTTCGACATACAAGCTTGGTTCAGCTAGCTCGGGTGCGAAAGGAATTCAAGGACTACAGTGAATAATATGGAAACAAGGTAATGATCTCAGGGTGAGTGAATATCAGGTTTCATGCTCAAATTCTCATTTAGCAAAAAGTATTCTCTGTGTGTGGCGCGATGGACTAAGTAGGGAAACTTAGCAACAGTCTGTGTGCAACGGGTATGATCCTTCATTAATTCCTGTTCGATCTGTTACGGTTATTTTCAATGGTTGGAGGACTAACATTTATTTCTTTTCTGCCCGTTCGGAGTGGAATTCAAATGGATATATTGTCCCCAATGGCTATATTGCTTTGTCATGGCGAAGTACTCTATGTCGTTGTTCTGATATCTCAACGAAGCTCCAATTCTGTAATATTTCTTTCTGCGAAGTATCTTCTAGAACTTATTGTGACCTTACAGTATTATCCCTTTTATTTCTTAACTTTCTAGCCTTCTTCCCAGTGAGCTTCATCTCAATAATTTTTTTACCATTCTGGTGCTTATCCTCTATGGTCTTAGTTGCTTCGTGTTATTGAAATTCTTTCCTAGGGTTCCTGGGTAATACTTCTTTTGTGTCGAAAATAGGTAACTCAATCTTCTGCAGATCCTCTAGCATTCTCTTAACCTCGACATTAGGGTTGCTAGGATTAAATATATGCGATCAGATCTTTTATTCTTCAATCAAGTGTGAGATCCTTCTAGTCATAAAGTCTTTTAACTCTTGCTTCTTCTATTCCAAAACTTATTCTTCCTCTTTTTGTTTGGCTTGTTCTCTATCAATCCAGGGTTTTCGTATGAGCATGGTAAATGGGGCATTGTCTTCAACAAATTTAATAATATCAAAGTCTTCCTCTGTCGAAGTTCCATTGACATTCATAGGTATCCGGGCGAGCCTTCCACATAGGCTTACTAGCTTTCCTCTGAATAAACTTGTTCCTCCTAGGGAAGGGATCATGGCAGGCTTTCCTATAGCTTCCCAAGTTCTTTCTAGCATAATTTTCACTTTTGTTTCTTCATCAAGAATATAGTCAATGTCGAAGTCCCATATTCTTTCTTCGTCTTACTCCTTGTCTTTGAAGATCTCTAGTAATCGGACATTTTTATGTTCCTTCATGGTTTCTTTTATTTGTATTAATATTTTCTTTGATTCTTGTTGGATTTCTTCTATAATCTTAGTTTCTTGGTCCATATTCAACTTTTCAAGTCTAGCAATCATTCTAGGGAAATCTAGTACTTCATGGTCCATATCCTTACAATAGAGGAAACTAGGTTTTCTCCCAGGGAATTCCTTAGCAAGATGTCTCGGTCTTCTGCAGCTATAACATAGGGTTAATCCTCTCTTTCCCTTAAATGATCCCCAACTTATTTTGTACTATGCGCTAGGATCATGGTAACTAGCCTAAAAAAAATTATTTCTAGGATCTTGCATCCACTTGTTAGTCCATACATTCTTTCTATGCATAGGTATAACATATCTATCATTATGCTTATGAGATCTATTCATATAAAACTTTCTTTCATCTATTAATGCCCTAGTTTTCAAGCTAGGACAGAATCTATCAAACATATCTAGATCCATGCTCTAGAAACAAAAACAATTCACTTATCCTAGTTCTACAGAGCACAAAGCTTCCAAATCTAAGAACTTTTGACTATTCTTACCTTTATTAGAGCATAGGGCTTACAAATATTACCTCTTTTCTGTAGATCTGACTTCTTTCTTTCAGAAATTTCCACTTTTACTTTTCTTAGAGCACAGAGTGTTCAGATCTCACTTCTTTTCTTCATATCTGATCTTTCTCTCTTAAGATCTGACCTTATTCCTGGTACAAAGCTTCACAGGTCGAGTAAAAAGTTGTGCACTAGGGCAACAGATCTACGCACAGAGCTTTCTTTTACACAAATTTTCTCCTTCCTCAGTTCCTAGCAATCACAGTTTCAAGTCCTGGCAACAGAACCATTTGTTGGCACAAGGGCAGACCTAGGTTTCAATGCTCAAGAGTGCACCAACAAAAACCTGACTATCGGCCCTTTCGGAAACACCTGCGAAGCAGATGAAGTCTCACTCGAGGTAGAGGCAGGGGTGGTTACAGGACTCAAATGTCTGCAACCTTAGTTGGGACATTGATATGTGATTATATCTTTTACAGGGCACTTAGCAAAGATCATTCATCAATATTTAACCCTTATTATACTTCGCAGACAACACAGAGCTCCAATAATCCTTACTTCGCACAGGAAAAAATATCTGTGCAGCTCGCTAGATCCTTCTTCCTTGCACTTCAACACTAAACTACAACAACTTGCACTGAGCTCTGCAAGCTTCTTACAATCATGCATAGAGCACTTAAAATATGCAGTAGATCACACAGATCCAGTTACTAGTACTAAGCCATCAACTATACATCACATAGATGTACTAATTTTGTCCTCCTATTGCCTAAGTATCTATTTATAGATTACAAAAATGGGCCTAAACGTGGGTAAACCCACGGGCCAACATCCCTTTCCCGTTACATTAACCCAAAACCCTAAAAGGTCCCCAAAAGTGGGCTGAGATCCTGTGATATCTTCTTCGCCTAGCACTCCATCTTTGACAATCTGTCGAAGTCCAAAAACGGTCAAATATGACCAAGTGTTCCTCAAAACTTGGCCGAGGGCCAACAAGCAGATTTGGAATTTATGAGTGAAATTTTTTATAATGATATCTCACGATGATTGTATGTGTATAATACAAATGAGATGTTGGATATGGAATATGAAATCTTTGGAAAAACAAAACTAGAAGGAAATCAAACTCAATGATGAAGGCATAGAATGAAGAAAGTCCAATGGACTTGTTGCAACTGGAGTTCTTGGAGCCGCAACTCTGAGGCTTCGTGGTCGAGTACAATGGAGCCCTGGAGAGAAGTGGAACAACCTAAGGGAATACATGGCAGAGAAAGGGGTTCATTTCTTTTGGTTGTGTAGGATGATACGGAAGGAGAGTTTGTTGGTTGGAATTGCTTCCAGATATATAAATTTAGAGGATCATTATACATGTTTTGACTTGGAATGTTTATGTATGCATGTTTTATTTTAGGTGAGAATGCCTATTTATATACGCAATTGATTGGATTTCATTTGTGGATTAGGGATAGAGAACCTAGATCTGTGATATTAAGAACACCAGTATGGTCTTGCGCACTGAGGATAGTGAAAAAATAAGGGGAGGGATATGTAACACCCCAAGTTTAATCCGTATGAACTATAATGTATTATGTAAATGTGACATTAGGTTGGTGAGCCAGTAAATTTGAAAAGGGGTCGGAGTGCCTAGGAAATGTAATACTTCTATATACATTAATAAAACAATACATTGTTGGTTGCAATACAGACAAGGAAAAGAGATAGGGGGCTATGATTCCACGAGAGAGGGGGCTAAAGGGGCTAAGTCTTTTTATTATATTTTATTTACCCATATTGGTTTTAATTGGGAAAAGTGGTTACATGAGCTTCTTGGAAGGAAGGCCATGTGGTTCTTGTTTTCATGTAATTATATAGATATCCCTTGTGGGTTGTTTTAGGGATTCACTTGTTCTTCTCCATTCACTCGTACACCATTCTCACTCTTTCATTTTTGGTGCCTTATTCTTCCTAATTCATGTGCTCTTGGTATAAGAATGGAGACGAATGGTTGGAAGTGAAGAACCATTGCTAGATGGTTATAATAAATTACCGATTATTCCATGAGGGAATGGATGTCTGAGTGCATGATATTGATGGTAGTTCAGAAAGAACAATCCACAGCTGAGAATCCTTGGAGTTTTCAGCAAGGAGATTTCCTTACCAGTAGCACTGGATCCCTGGAGAGAAATGGACCAACATGAGGGATTGCATGGCAGAGAAAGGTGTTCATTTATTTTGGTTGTGCAGGATCAAGGGGAATGAGAGATAGAAATTAGGATTTGTTGTTTGGTTGGGAAACCTGAGAGCTAGTTATCCAATTGTTGTGTGTTTAATATTTGTCCTAGAACCCGTCCTTGTGGATTCATAACCCTAGCTTGGAGATGACCTGTTGTTGAGAGTGAATGAACAACAATGTCTATGGTTGGGAGGAACATCCTTGGTTTGCAGCCAGTTGGTGAATTTTTACTTGCAAAGATAAGTGCTCTATTTGTTTTATGTATAATGTATATTCTGTTATGTATTTAATTATCTCTTAGATGTATTTATGTGTGCATGCTTGTTGGTTATTTGTTGTGCGTGGATTTTTTTTTTATTTCATTTATGTTGTAGCATGGATCTTGATTAATTCATGGGAGTCGTTCATGCTTAATTTCGAATTAAATAATATCAAAATTCGAAATCAGTTTTGAAGTGAGTTTTTGAGGTAGTCTGGCTAGCCTGTGGGTGGTTGGGTACGTTAAACTCAAGCAAACCTAAAAAGGGTTATGGTCAATAGAGTTTTGGAGGGCTCTGTTGTATCTATGTTGAACATAAGGAAGGATCTCATCCCATGTGTGTGGATTTTTGGAATTATACATCCTCAAGATATAAAGAATCATCTTGTTGACTACCTTTGTTTGTCCATCAATCTGTGGGTGAAATTTAGTCAATTTGGTCATCTTGGTGTCCATCATCAACCATAGTTTGGACCAAAAAGTGCTCAAGAACTTAATATATCGATTTGAAATAATAGTCCATTGTAGCCAAAAATTAACCCAAACACATTCAAACAAGAGCTTAGTGGTGGCCTCGGTTGTGATGCTCTTCTTGCAAGGTGCCAAAACCTCCATCTTAGAGAATCGATCAATGAACAGAAAGACATAGTTATTCCCATGATTGGTTGAAGGAAGACCAGATATGTAATCCATGGATATGAACACCCAAAGTCTATAGGGAGTAGGCAGAGGAGTGTATAGTCCTTGTTTCTTGATGGTAGGTTTGGAAATGACATAGGAAATGCAAGATCTGATGTACTTGCAAACATATTGTCGAAGCTCCAACAAATAAAAATGATTTTGTAGTATGGCCATTATTTTTTCCACACCAAAGTGTCCAGACGCTCAACTGTAGCTTCTCAAATAATATTTTCACACTCGCTTGAGGGAACACAGAGATGGTTTAGATGGCATAATAGTCCATCCTGCAGATGAAATTATGGAACTAGTTTTCATGCACTCAATTTATGATAGGGAGACATAAAGTCAGAGTCACTATCGTATAATTGTGGTCACCCAGATGTTTCATTCCCATAGGAGTTAAGAACTGTGGTTAAATCCACAACCGAGGGTCCACTAAGGCAGTCTATGACATGGTTGGTGGTGTCATTCTTATACTTGGTGTTCAAGTGGAATTGTTTAAAGTACGTGGACCACTTATTATGGTGGTCATTATGTAACTTTCCATGTGTATGCATGAATTGTAGAGGCATGTGATCAGTGTGGATAATTGTTTCCTTCTCTAGAATGTAATGCTTCCACTGTTGACTCACTTGCACAAAGGAGTACATCTCTCTGTCATAGGTGGGGTATCTATGAAAAACATCAGATAATGTTTCATTGTGACAGGCTAATGGATGCCCATGTTGAGTTAGGACTACACCGATGGCATAATATGAAGCATATGTCTCAATCTCAAATGGTTGTTGCAGGTTTGGTAAAATAAGGAATGGCGTTGAGCAGAGACAGAATTTCAAATCCTTGAATTCGTTTTTTGGGGATTCATCCCAAACAAACTTGGGCTTCGCTTCACCCTTGGTCACCTAGATTAGGGCCCAAGCGATATTAGAGAACCCCAACACAAACCTATGGTAGAATTTGGTGAGGCTCAAGAACCTGCAGAGCTCATTCAGTCTCTTAAGGACCAACCAATTGTGGATGAATTGGATCTTGGTTGGATCCAAATGCACACCCTACTCATCCATAATGTATCCCAAGTATTGGATTATCTTCATGCTGAAGGAACACTTCTCCAAATTGGAATATAACTTGTGTTTTCATAGGGTTCCCAACACCTGTTGAATGTGCTTCAAATGTTCCTCCTAGGTTTTTCTAAATATGAGGATGTCATCTAGATATATGACTACAAAGGAGTTCATGAATGGTCGCAATATATCATCCATCATCTTCATGAATGTGGTCGGGGAATTATTCAAGCCGAAAGGTATGACCAATGATCCAAATTTAAGAGAGAAATGAAATGAATAACAAACTGAATAAAATAACATTGAGATATAGATAACAACAACAAATATCCACTAAACAATAACTTCTATTGAATAAATAAAATAGGATGAAAATGTAAAACTGCGGAATTGAAAACAACTTGCTCGAATGTTGGTAGTTATCTATGAGAAGAGATGGGGTTGCTACATGCATCTATCTAAAAAGAATGATTACAATAAGGCTCCAGAGGAATTTTTAACATTACTCATGAGTGCCAAAAATCTAGACATCCAAAAACCTAACCCTAGGAGATGAAACTCCAAAAGTTATGTGGGCCTCGATGGGTAAGTTGGTACCTCAACTTCCTGGGGTCATAACTTTTTCATACGACCTCTATTTTAGGTGCATGATAGCTCATTGGAAAGACATTTTAGATAAATACACATTATTCCATCAAAATATGAATTCTTCTATAGTTTGACTGTGGCAAGCCAAAAAAACATTGTTTAGGGCCCCAAAACGGCCCTGGAAGTATAAAAGGATGTGCTAACATGAAAAATTCCAAAATAATCCAGTTGGATTAGGTGGGAGGCCACCAATATCCACCTAGAAGTTGTGTAGGGATTCAAACAACTCCGAAAGTGTAGAACCCACAATTACAATGAATTATAGAAGAACGTGTTGAACTAAAAATTGTCAAGATAAGCCAGTTGGAATAGGTGGGTGGCCACCAATATCCACCTCGATCAGTCCTCCCCCCTTATGAAGAAATGGTCTCCATTGAGTTGAGTGACCCCATTAGGTGATTAAATTTATGTTGAATTTGGCTCCAGGTGAGCCACTCGCCTTGGTGCAGGAGTTTCTCTACCTTGACAGCACGATAAAGTTGGATCCTTTATTGGCAAGTGCCCTTGACCTGTGTGTCCACTATATGATCAGTGGATGCATGTTCCATGCAATCAAGGTTGAGCTTAGTTGGTTTCAATTGTTCTATGATCTCTGAGGTGTCCAATAATGGTGGAAAATATGGTCAGAGGAGATCCACATTGAACATTGGGTGCAAGCCAAGGGGGTATTGTTGAGCACAAAATCATTTTCACCCACAACCTTGGTGATAGTGTAAGGCCCATAGAGAAGTGGATGGATTTTCTGATGGGGCCCTGTAAGGTGTTATTTCTATAAATGTAACCATACCTTGTCTCCCACCTGAAAGTTGTGCAATACCCGATGTTGATCATGGTATTGCTTGTACTTAGCATTGGCTTTCTGCAAAATCTCATGGACTTGTTGGTGGATGTGTTGAATCTTCTCAATGAATATGGTGGCTTTATCAACCTTAGACTGAACATGGGAAGATTATGTCTGTGTGGTTGCAAGAGGTAGTGCAACATCAATGGGACCCAAGGGTTGGAATCCCAACCCCACTTGAAATGGGCTATGATCGGTGGAGCTATGCAGAGCCCTGTTGTAGTTTTGTTGAACATAGGGAAGATTCGCATCCCATGTACATGGATTCTTAGAGTTATGCATGCACAAGATGTGCACAATCATCCAATTGACGACCTTTGTTTGACCATTGGTTTGAGGGTGGAAGGAAGTGGATTTAGTGAGCTTGGTGTCCAATAGTGACCAGAGACTTGACCAAAAAGTGTTGAGGAACCTGTTGTCCCGATCGGAGATGATGGTCTATGGTGTCCCAAAATGAACCCACACTCGTTCGAAGAAGATCTTGGCAGTATCTATCGATGTGATGCTCTTCTTGCAAGCTGTGAGAATGGCCATCTTCAAAAACCGATCAACCACCACAAATACACAATCATTTCCTTGATTGGTGGACAGAAGGCTAGAGATGTAATCCATCGATATGGATTCCCAAGGCCTCTTGGGAGTAGGAAGAGGGGTGTATAAGCCTTGATTCTTGATGGTTGGCTTGGTAGTGGCACAAACAGTGAAAGATCTGATATACTTGATGGAGTCTTGTCGAAGTTTTGGCCAATAAAAATGTTTATGTAGAACGACCACAATTTTCTCCATGCCAAAATGTCTTTCCATCTGACTGTAGTGAGCCTCCCAAATCATCTTTGCACGCTTTCTTGCAGGAACACTGAGGTGGCCCAGATGGCATAACAATCCATCCTGAATGTGAAAATCGGTGACATTCGCACCTGTACCCAAGAGATGATAGGTGGTGGTGAAGTCAAGATTTTACTGATAAAGTTAGGGCCACTCAGATGCCTCAATCCCACAAGAATGGAGCACAGTAGTGAGTGAAACCAAGGGAGGTCGACTAAGGCAATCAACAATATGATTTGTGATGTTGAGATGGAACTATTGCAGGTGTGTGGACAACTTTTGATGGCGGTCATTCTGCAACTTCCCCTGTGTCTGTATGAACTGCAAAGGCTTGTGATCAATGTGGATGATTGTTTCCTTTCCCAGAATGTAATGTTTCCATTGATGATAGGCTTGTACAATGGAATACATTTCCTTGTAATAGGTGGAGTATTTCCATACGGTATCTATGTTAAGAACCAAACATCAATATAGCATAGAAAAACATCAGGAAAATTACTCAATGCCTTGAAAAAGAGATAATTTCAGATAATGAGCCTCTTCGAGGGGGAAACCTCCTTTTACCCCACTTGAATGTTCAAGTACAAGATGATTCAAAATGAAAATTTCTCCTTGGTATATATAGGAGACTAGGAGGTATAATTACAACTAATGGCCTAAAGCCGACATAAATAAAATAACATTACTAATATAATATGCCCCAATTAAGGGGTAA